>CM040934.1:47093638-47143638 GCA_023029165.1 Gobiocypris rarus
TTAATATATTATATATAACTATATTTTAAAATCAAAAAGTAATACAATTAAAATGATAAAAAGGATAATAATTCATGTTTAGCATATAAAAACATAAAAATCAAAAAGTTAGTAAAAATAAATACATTATGTATAATAATTAATGTATAGCTTATGCAAACATTAAAATTAAAATAAGTTTATTTAAAAAAAGAAAACATTAAATTGCATTATTTGTGTCCTAATAAGATGGACAATAGCAATATTTTTATTATTATGTTGTTTATGGTCTTAAATGCAAAGTATAAATGAAACGCCTTTATTACAGAGTCTTTAACTCCATTTTGACCGCTTCCAGCACCTGTACTGTAAGAGCGCGATTAGACGCGCATACTAAAAACACAGCCACACTCTAGGTCTGGTTGTTATTTCACAATGGACAACAGGTTAATATCACTCACAGACTAAAGGCTACCCACCTTTCTTGGTGAAAACCTGTGTTACAGATTGACACCCTTTCTTTAGTCTTTCCTCTCTCTCTTTCTCTTTCCTTTTCTGAAAAGCAGATTTACTTTTATTATGTAACATTTCGGAGCCTCTGTGTTTTTGAAGCAAGCTGTCACTGATGAGTGCGCTAAAGCAGGACTGAACCAGGACCCCCGCCGTCCCTAGAAGAGCTCAGCACGAACAGGTTAAAGCTTCACACCCAAACACCTGTTCAGTCTCTCTGCTGTAATGCAGGGCTTGTATTATATTATATTATATTGTATCATGTATTATTAGTGTGATCATCGGTGTGTGTTAGGGTTAGAGTATCAACATGTCTGCTGATGACACCAGAGGTGAGAATCCAACAGATATTTCTATTCTGGCAATATAACTCATTTCATATTCATTTCTTTATTGCATATGCCAAAGACATTTTATTCTCTGAAGTGATTTTCCAGCATGTCACATGTCATGTCACAAATATGTTGTTTCTATTGGTTTGTGTGACTTTGATGAGTCAAATATAATGTGCGATGTTTGTGTCATACAGTGATTGTTGCCCACAATCCTCCACGCAGGAGAAGATGGAGCAAAGAGCAACCTCCTTACAGTAAGACTTTACCTCAGAAGTGCATCAAGTGATTAAGAGTGTGTGGACATCAAAAGCCAAGTCAACTTTATTTATATAGCGCTTTTAACAATGCAGATTGTTTCAAAGCAGCTTCACAGTGTTAAACAGAAAAATAATGCAACAGAATATATTTTGATTATCATACAGTAACAATGTGGGCTTTAGATCAGTAATTAGATCAGTAATTTGGTCTATATGGTTAATTTAGTTTAATAATTAGATTTATTTTAAAATATATTTGAAAAATATTTTTTCCCCAACTGAGCAAGCCAAGCCAGAGGCGACAGTGGCAAGGAACCAAAACTCCATCAGGGCATGATGGAGAAAAATAAACCCTGGGAGAAACCAGGCTCAGTGGGGGGCAGTTCTCCTCTGGCCAATTAACAAACAGCGTATTATTATTATTATTATTATTACAATTATTATTTTAAAGGTCAGAGGTCATAATAGATCTGAATATTCAAAAGATCTGAGGCAACACGCCGGAGACGGGTTTATTGAGGATGATGTATCGATTAAATAATTATTAAAATAAATAATTTGAAATATCGAGTCATTACGCCGAGACGGGTTTATTGAGGATGCCGTATTGATTAAACAATTACTAAAGTGTAATATTTGAAAGATCGCGCAACACGCTGGAGACGGGTTGTTTTGAGGATGACATATCGATTTAAAGAATTATTAACTAGGACTATTCAAACAATCGGAGTCATCCCGGAGACAGGTTTATTGAGGATGCCGTGTCGATGAGGCAGCTTAAGGGGGAGTCTAAATGACACGGTCTCTGCAGACACTTCAGGGTCATGGGTCACATCTGGGTGCAGGTCCACCGCCTGATCTGGATACGGCCTGGATCCGGCTGACTGCAGTAGACCTCGGGATAAAACAGAGACACTAACATTAGCGTTGATGCCATTCTTCTGATGATGTAACGAGTACATCAGGTGTTATGGGAAGTGTTCCCGGTTCCGGCTGACCTAGATAATGCAGCCTAATAATCATTTAATTGAAAAAGTGTTTTATGTGTATGCCATAGAAAAGAGATGTGTTTTAAGTCTAGATTTAAACTGACATAGTGTGTCTGCTTCCCGAACAATGCTAGGAAGACTGTTCCAGAGTTTAGGTGCTAAATAGGAAAAGGATCGACCGCCTGCAGTTGATTTAGATATTCTAGGTATTTTTTGTCTAAATCATTTATCTGTAAAAAAAAAAAAGAAGAAGAAGAAAAAAATAGCAATTCTGTACCTGGATTTGTTGATGCGCTCGATGCGCGCACCGTAGTTTTTGACTCATGAGAGCGCCACATGAGTCGTTGTCATGTGACGTCACTTGTCAAAAGTTCAGACAATCTTGGAAAATCCTGAAAACTGATACTAAACAACGTACCTTTGAAAATAGATTAGCGTTGAACTGTTTGTTCAAAGTCAGAATAAACTACAACCCCAAATCAGAAAAAGTTGGGACAGTATGGAAAACGCAAATAAATAAAAAAAGAAGTGATTTCTAAATTTAATTTGACTTGTATTACATTATGAACAATATGAACAAAAATATTTCATGTTTTGTCTGGTCAACTTCATGTCATTTGTAAATATGCATCCTTTCCTGTCATTCAGACCTGCAACACATTTCAAAAAAAGTTGGGACAGTAAAGCATTTACCACTTTGTAATGTTGCCATTCCTTTTCACAACACTTAAAAGACGTTTAGGGACTGAAGACACCAAGTGATGAAGTGTTTCAGGTGTAATTTTGTCCCATTCTTCCTGCAAACAAGTCTTAAGGTGGGCAACAGTACGGGGTCTTCCACACATTCTCTATTGGAGACGGGTCGGGACTGCAGGCGGGCCAGTCAAGGACCCGGACCTCTTCCTCCGCAGCCAGGACTCTGTAATGTGTGCAGAATGTGCTTTTGCATTGTCTTGTTGAAATATGCATGGACGTCCCTGGAAAAGATGTCTTCTTGAAGGCAGCATATTATGCTCCAAAATCTCTATGTACTTTTCAGCATTAATGGTGCCTTCACAGAAGTGCAAGTTACCTTTGCCAAGGGCACGGACACAACCCCATACCATGACAGACCCTGGCTTTTGGACTTGTTGCTTTTCTTCTTTGGTCCGGAGCACACGCGCCCATTCCTCCCAAAAATACCTGAAACACTGATTCCTCTGACCACAGTACACGTTTCCACTGTGTGATGGTCCATCCCAGATGCCTCCGAGCCCAGAGAAGTCAACGGCGCTTCTGGACACTGTTAACATAGGGCTTCCTTTGGCACAGGACAGTTTTAACTGGCATTTGTGGATGTAACTACGTATTGTGGTACTTGACAAAGGTTTGCCAAAGTAGTCCTGAGCCCATGTGGTGATATCGCATAGATGAAAGACGATTCTGATGCAGTGCCGCCTGAGGGATCGGAGATCACGGTTGTTCAGCTTAGGCTTGCGCCCCTTGTCATTGAAATTCCTCCAGATTCCTTGAATCTTTTAATTATGTTATGCACTGTTGAATGTGAAATATCCAAATCTCTTCCTATCTTTCTTTGAGGAACATTGTTTTTAAGCATTTCAATAATTTTCTCACGTATTTGTTGGCAAACTGGCGATCCTCGGCCCATCTTTGCTCCTAAAGGATTAGACCTTTCTTGGATGGCGCTTTTGTACCAAATCATAATTACAATCACCTGTTGACATCACCTGTTTCAAATCACATCATTATTTAACCATTTTACCTCATTACTAGCCCTAAATTGCTCCTGTCCCAACTTTTTTTTGAAATGTGTTGCAGGTCTGAATGACAGGAAAGGATGTATATTTACAAATTACATGAAGTTGACCAGACAAATCATGAAATATTTTGTGTTCATATTGTCTGCAATGAAATACAAGTCAAAGTAAATTTAGAAGTCACTACTTTCTTTTTTTATTTGCGTTTTCCATACTGTCCCAACTTTTTCTGATTTGGGGTTGTATTATCAGCTGGCAAAGTTAAGAGACCGCAGTAGACGTGATGGAGTATAATGTATTAATATCTCGCTGAAATACTGGGGAGATAAACCATTTAGTGCTTTGTAAGTAATAAGCAAGATTTTAAAATGTATGCGATGTTTAATAGGGAGCCAATGCAGTGTTGACAGAACCGGGCTAATGTGATCACACTTCCTGGTTCTACTAAGAACTTGAGCTGCTGCGTTTTGGACCAGCTGGAGTTTGTTTATTAAGCGAGCAGGGCAACCACCCAGTAGAGCATTACAATAATCTAGCCTTGAGCTCATGAACGCATGAACTAACTGTTCAGCATTTTGCATTGAGAGCATGTGCCATAATTTAGATATATTTTTCAAGGGATCCCCTGGTGTTAAGACTTGTGTGGCTTAATATATCATAAATTATGTCCCTCACTGAAAAATGTAGTAGAAAACCCATGAAAGATCAGCATTATTTAAAAATATATTCGGACAATGGGTGGCGCCATTTTCTTTTCGTTCTAGGGTGATGAAGTAGAATGGTTAAATTCAGCAATCAGCTGGTGCTACCTATAGCTATTTTTACCACAACACAACCCGAAAATTATTTCAGAGTTAAACAAAACCATTGAATTGCTTTGCAATTGCATTTAAAACACACTCAAACACAGAAAATCAGCAAATTCTTTGATAAAGTCTGTATTGTGCCCTGGTGGCCTGTATACAGTAGCTAACACAAATGTTACACGGGATTTATCACTTGCACTACATAACGTTACATAAAGCACCAAAACTTCAAAGGAATTATATTTGAAACTAGACTTCTGAGTAATACTGAAGTTATCATTATAAATTACAGCAACACCTCCCCTTTACATTTCAGACGTGGCTCGTGTTTATAACAATAATCTTGGGGAGTGGACTCATTTAAAGTAATGTAGTCGTCAGGTTTTAGCCAGGTTTCTGTCAAACACAGCACATCTAGATTATTATCTGTAATGATATCATTAACAATGAGCGCTTTTGGGGAAAGGGATCGAATATTCAGCAACCCGAGATTTATCAATTGATTATCCGTATTATATATATATTGTTTATTTGTTGGACATCAATTAAATTATTACCGTTGAATGGTTTTGATGGTTTTTTGTAATTACTAATTCGCGGAACAGACACAGTCTCTATGTGATAATATCTAGGTAAAATAGTGTCTATGTGTTGGGATTTACCTGACTTCTGTAACGGGAGGCAGCTAGCAGACGGTCGGGTAAGCCAGTCCGTCTGCTTCCTGACCTGGGCCCTAGTGAGTCAAGGTTTAGCTCTAAGACTATATGCCAAATTACTAGAGAGAAGAGCGGCACCGCTCCAGGAGGGATGGATGACATCTTTTTTCAACAGGTCAGGACAGGTCTGCCCCAAAAGCTTTTCCAATTGTCTATGAACCCTATGTTATTCACATACACAAACCTCACAATCTCCTTGTCTGACCAAGATCTTGCTGTCATATGTTACATATCACATGTGCTCTGTGTTATGTAAGGATAGTGAACACTGAATGTCTGATTTGACTCTTTGCAGTGAGGGTTGTTCTGCTGGGGAGGAGCATCTCAGAAAGCAGTGGAGTGGGAAACTTCCTGTTGGGACGAGCTGCGTTTTCCAGTGAAGCTCCTCCAGATGTTGTAGAGAGAGTCGGAGGAAGATTGAAGGACAGACACGTGATGGTCATCAACAGTCCTCGGCTGCTCCAGACAAACATCTCAGATCATCAGATCACGCAGACCGTGAGAGAGTGTGTGTATCTGTCTGATCCAGGACCTCATGTGATCGTCCTGCTCCTCAAACACGAGCAGTGTTCAGCAGAAGATCAAGAGTGTGTGCAGAAGGTGCTGGACTCTTTCTCTGAGTGCGTTTATCAACATACCATGGTGCTCACCACACAAGAGTCCAATGAAACCAATGACATCCTACAGAAAATCATTCAGAAATGCTCAGACAGACACTTCAGTCTTCAGAGAAGCAGCTCTCCTGATGATCTTCTGCAGGCGTTTGAGGACATTGTGCAGATGAATGATGGACGGCACCTGGATTGTGCTGAAGCTTCACAGTGTTTGACAAAGGAGCAACAGGAAAGACGTGAGTGTGATGATATGAGATGTTTCCAGTGATAAATGAATCAGTTTCAGATGGTGTGATATCTTTATTCTGAATAATTTAATTAATTAATACCTGCAATACACAATATTGTTGACCTGATCCACTAACAATCTGTGTGTGTGTTTGTTTTGCAGTGGAAAGAAGCAGCCCTGTTTTGGATCGTCCCAACTGTACGTTAAACTGATTTACAGTAACAGCAAAGGATGATAAAGTTCCCTCTTGTTCAGTCACTCCGAGTAACGTCAGTGACTGACGAATGGGGGTTTCGCTTAGAAGCCTATCAACTTAGAGATCTAGAAAGCGCCCAATGGCAGTGCTAATGCCATGGGCATGTGGAATTTGCATAGCAGGCTCCGCCCCACTGCGTGGGTATATCAGGAAGAACGCTGGTATGATCGCATTATGTTTCTGCTTCGGAGCCAAGAGCACATACACTCTTCACTCCTCAAGCCTTCTGAGATTATCGTCAGCTTCTTCGAGAAGAGCAGCCTTCCAGTTGGTGTTGGTGTTACGCGCGCTCCAGTGATCGCATACTTCCTGCCTGCTGATCTGTGCAGTGGTCTGCATCCAGCTGGTGTGTGTTTCCCTGGGCGCTTCGCCATCGACTGCGAGGTTTTCCTCTCACTAAAAGAGCTCACACGCGGTGCGTCCTTTTCAGGATGTCTCGCCCGTGTGCTTCTGGGTGCGGTCGGTCTCTGTTGCCTTCTGATGGGCACGAGCACTGTCTGACGTGCTTGGGCTTACGGCACCTTCAGGCAGCGCCGTGGATGAGTCATGTTTCCATTGAGGAACATACCCATCTCTGTGTTACGATCGAGACTCAGTGATCTCCGCAGCCGCCGGGTGAGAGTCCTCTGCCACACCCCAATCTGCGGTCTCCACGAGAGGCGGCACTTTGGCTGGTGGCCAGGGTGATCTGAGGGTGATGGTGTGGAATAAAGCCCCGACGCCATCCTCGCCCACACCCCACTCATGCACTGAAGCCACCGCCCTCTGCCGGGTACATCGGGCCGGCCCGCCGCCCCGACTGTCTCACTTGGGGACGGGAAGACAAGGAGATGTCGATCGCCGCATCACAAGGTGGGCTAGAGTCATCTGAGGATGATGACGTGGCACAGCGGCCGCCTCCGGTGGTGCAGCATTGCCCGAGTCGACCCAGAGTTGACAGCCATGCTTTCCCCGGCAGCCGCGAGTCTTGGGTTGGAGTGGAACCTCCGCCCGACCTGAGCGCTCAAGGCTGGACGATTGGTTTTTGGGGTCGGCGCGCGGACACCCGTCCGTCCCCCCGATACCTTTATTCCCGGAGTCCGATATACCATGGTGGGCTCCAATGCCCTAGTCATGCGGCGGAGGTTGCCACCCTGCTGACAAAGGGTGCGACAACCTGTCCCTCCGGTCGAGATGGAGTCCGCTTCTACAGCCCCTACTTCATTGTACCCAAGAAAACGGGCGGGTTACGGCCAATCCTGGACCTGGCGCTGCCCTGAACCGATCCCTTCACAGGCTTCCGCTCAGGATGTTGACAGCGAAACGCCTTTTTGAATGCGTTCGCCCAGCCGATTGGTTTGCAGTGATTGACCTGATGGACGCCTACTTTCATGTGTCCATCATTCCTCGACACAGACCGCTCACGGTTTGCCTTCGGCGCGGGCATATCAGCACGCGGTTCTCCCATCCGGCTGTATCCCGATCAGACGGTGGAGCTGCACCCAGATGTGACCAACACATGACCCTGAAATGTCTGCAGAGGCCGTGTCATTTAGACTCAGCATTGGCTTCACGATCGAGTCCCGAAATGGGCATGGCAGACAGGCACGCCCGGTCCAAGTGACTCGGGCCTGCCTTCAAACCTTCACCCGTGGTCGAACCTCAGTTCTACGGGCCGGAAAAGGGCCCTTTAGAACGAAGTTTCCAGATATATGGTTGTGTCAACAGATGCATCCGCCACGGGCTGGGGGCCATGTGCAATGGACATGCGGCCGCTGGCTCCTGGACAGGACTCAGCGCCTCCTGCATGTCAATTGCCTCGAGTTGCTGGCAGTACGGTTCGCCCTGCACCGCTTCCGAGCGCTGCTGAAGGGTCAACATGTGCTTGTCCAGACAGACAACACGGCCACAGTAGCGCACATCAACCACCAGGGGTCTACGCCCCGCCAGATGTCTCAACTCGCCCGCCATCTCGTCCCTATGGAGTCAGAAGCGCCTGTGGTCCCTTCGTGCTGTTCATATCCTGGGAGAACTGAACTGTGCAGCCGATGAGCTCTCACGGTGTCAGCCTCTTCCTGGGGAATGGGGACTCCATCCCCAGTCGGCCAGCTGATTTGGGAACAGTTCGGCGATGCGCAGGTAGATCTGTTTGCCTCCCACGACTCTTTCCACTGCCGCCTGTTCTATTTCCTGACCGAGGGCACGCCGGCACGGATGCACTGGTGCACAGCTGGCCGCGGGCCTGCGTAAATATGCGTTTCCCCCAGTGAGCCTTCTCGCACAGCTACTGTGCAAGATCAGGGAGGACAAGGAGCAGGTCCTTCTGGTCGCCCCCTATTGGCACGGCCGGACCTGGTTCCCGGAACTCTTACTCCTTGCGACAGCCCCTCCCTGGCCGATTTCTCTGAGGAAGGACCTCCTATCTCAGAGACGGGGCACCCTTTGGCACCCGCGTCCCGATCTGTGGAACCTCCATGTGTGGCTCCTGGATGGGACGCGGCAGGTTTGAGTACGCTGCCACCTGCGGTGGTGGCTACCATCACTCCGCTATGGCAGAGTCTACTAGGCATGCCTATGCATTGAAGTGGAACCTCTTCGTCACCTGGTGCTCTTCTCACCAAGAAGTCCCCTGGAAATGCCCGATCGGGTTCATGCTCTCATTTCTTCAAGAAGGGTTGGATCAAGGCTGTCTCCTTCCACCCTTAAAGTATATGGGGCCGCTATATCTGCCCACCACGACATCCTGGAGAACAAAAAGTAGGTTAGCACAACCTGGTCATCAGGTTCCTGAGGGGAGCAAGGAGACTAAATCCTCCTCACGCTCCCTCGTACTCTCTTGGGACCTCTCAGTTGTTTTAGATGCTCGGCAGAGGCTCCTTCGAGCCATTGCGGTCAGTGGAGCTTAAGTTCCTGTCTATGAAGACGGGCGCTCCTGATCGCTTTGGCCTCCATCAAGAGGGTAGGGGACCTGCAGGCATTTTCGGTTGTGGTGAACCTGCAAGCGCTGCCCTTGGAGGAGGCAGACCCAGTCTTGGCACTGCTCTGTCCAGTACGCGCCCTCCTGCTTACGTAGACAGAACGGTTTCAGGACCTCAGACCAGCTCTTTGTCTGTTATGGTGGGAAGCTGAAGGGAAAGGCTCTCTCAAAACAAAGGTTGTCTCACTGGATAGTAGACACCATTTTTTTGGCGTACCAGCAGCAGGGGCGCCATGCCCCCTTGGGGTCAGGGCTCACTCCACCCGGAGTGTGGCCTCCTCTTGGGCACTAGCGCATGGCACTCCTCTAACCGACATCTGCAGAGCTGCAGGCTGGGCGACACCGCTCACATTCGCCAGATTCTACAATCTCCGAGTGGAGCCGGTGTCCGATTATGTACTCGCCTCTACAAGTGGCCGGTAAGGACTAGGCTCAGGTGTCTTCGCTTGCTCGCCATTCCACTCCATGGACTGGATACCTGCGATATTTCTCAGGTGAGCTTCCCCGGAAGCCCTGAGCTCCTCCAGCACTGTCTACGCCGACACCAGTAAGTCTGCCCTTAAGCCCAGACCCCAGTGTCCGGCCAGGTGCCTCTGTGCATGGTTCCCCCTCTGAGCGACCCCCACATGTGTATTTCCACCGTAAGCCTCCTTGAGCAGGTATCTTTCCCTTGGCAGGCTTGGCGAGCCTTGCCACACCTGGGGTTAAAAGTCCACCTTCGGCTGGTACCCCAGAGTTCTTCCATATGTAGCCCCTTCCGGTCATATGTGTATTCTTAAATCCTCCCTAGGGGTAGGGAGCTTGGCGATACTTCCACCTGGAATATGCTTCCCAGTGTATTCCTGTGTTAAATGGGAGTCCTTCGTCCGCACTAGTCTTACGACAGGAACTCGCACTTACGCAGGGCACTGGAAGACAGCCAAGTGGCGTGATTATATTGGGACTTCATTCTGGCCAGTCACTGACGTTACTCGGAGTGACTGAACGAAAGGGAACGCCTCGGTTACGTATGTAACCCTGTTCCTGAGGAGGAACGGAGACGTAACGCCCTCTGCCACATCCGCTGTACCGCTGAAACAGCCGGGAGTTCAGTCTTGGCTCAGCAGGTAACATAATGCAATCT
Source organism: Gobiocypris rarus (assembly GCA_023029165.1). Lineage (NCBI taxonomy): Eukaryota > Metazoa > Chordata > Actinopteri > Cypriniformes > Gobionidae > Gobiocypris > Gobiocypris rarus. Next base: position 47,104,166 of record CM040934.1, read on the forward strand.
TGCCAGCGTTCTTCCTGATATACCGTGCCGTGGGCGAGTCCGCTATGCTAAATCCATGCCCATGGCATTGGCACTGCCATTGGGTGCTTTCTAGATCTCGAAGTTGATAGGCTTCTAAACAAAACCCCCATTCGTAAGTCACTAACGTTACGTTTCCCGTTCCCTCCTCATGTGAGTCAAAAACTGTGACTAAAATCAGTTTTTAATATTTAGTGCTGTAAAGCAGGAGAATAATCACAACATGACAAATGTCTGCATGTGTATTATGATTGTGGCACTTGTAGAATTCATAGTTTTTCTTCTATCAGTTTCAGAGCGTGTGAAGCTGAATCTGGTTGTGTGTGCGGGAGTGACGGCACATTCAAATCCTCCATATCAGAGCGGATCCTGAGAGACTGGAGCTTCATGGACATCTGGTCAGTCTGGAGGAGCTTCCAGCTCTCATTCGGCTCTCAGAGGAGGAAGTGTTGCGTCAGACCCTCCGCTGTGTGTCTCTCTGTCATCCTGGAGTTCATGCTTTCCTCCTCATTATTCCTGATGCTCCACTCAATAATGAGGACAAGGCAGAAATGGAGAAGATCCAGAGGATCTTCAGCTCCAGAATCAACAAACACATGATGATCCTCATAATGCAGAGCTCAGAGCGTCAGACAGCAGACCTCAGTGAAGAAACACAGGCTGTCATTGAGAGCTTGGGAGGACGACATCATGTCTTCGGGCCCACCACACAAGAGTCCACATTGATGGAGAACATTGAGAAGATCCTGGAAGAAAACAGAGGAGAGTGTTTCTCCACAGAGACGTTTCTGGAGGTGCAGATGGAAAAACTGATGAAATATGAAGAGATGAAAAAGAAAATCGACTCACTAGAGACACATTTACTGCCACAAGGTAATGATCAGAACACCAGTCACAAACTACAGAGTGTGAAAATACTAGTGGTGGGCATATCTTGGAATTAATCTAGATCAAGTCAGGGTTCATCTCCTGTTTCCAAAATGCACCACAAACTGCTTGAGAAAGCTGTTCTACTATTATTAAAATGATACAATTTTGAGCAATGAGATTAGTTAGCTTGGCTGATAGAGCTGTGCTGACGGGCTTGCCTCGGTTGCACTCAAGCATAGTAGTTGGACGACGACTCTTCCCCATCAGTGCTTGGCCCCGCATCTTCCACATTAGCTAAGGGATGCTTTGTGTTTAGGTGGTACTTGAGACTGGAAGAACTCCTACAGTAAACTAATTCCACAAGGAAAAAGATGCAAACAACCGTAGTCTTGTTGAGGACTCCATTGGGAAGCTTCTTGAAAATACATTTTCCCTGAAACAAACCCGGCGGCTTCATAGCTGCATCCATGTTAGCACGTCACGTTTGATGTGGTAATTTCACAGTAGGCTTATACACAGGTTCGAAGACTCGTTCTCGTCCCCTACAGGGCAATTCGGTTAGGTATACATCCGCACTAAAATATCAAGGTGAAAGTCATCATAGCTTCCGTAGTATAGACCCAGCTCCCAACCCAACTTTGAGAATAGATTAAGAGTCTCACGTTAACGCCGATAACGGCCCACCACTAGAAAATACATTTGAGTTTTACCATAGAGTTTGATCCTTTACTAGAGTGTATACATTTGTATTTTTAAACAGAAGTTCATAAACAAGGTCAAAGTTCAAGCTTCAGTGTTCCACAGGAAATGCAGATTATTAGATCAGTCAAGCGGACCCTTTTGGCCAGTCACTGAACTAATGCAATTCTCCAGAGCAATGCGGTTGAAAACTGATGCATTTCCTCTTTACAGGTTCAACAGAGAGTGAAGATGATCTGAGGATTGTGCTGCTGGGAAAAACTGGAGTTGGGAAGAGTGCAACAGGAAACACAATCTTAGGAAGAGAAGCGTTTACAGCAGAAACATCTCAAGAGTCAGTGACCAGTGAGAGCCAGAGAGAATCATCTGAAATCAACGGCCGGCCCGTCACTGTGATCGACACTCCAGGACTGTTTGATACTGAACTCACTAATGAGGAGATCCAGAGAGAAATCAGCAACTGCATCTCCATGATCCTGCCTGGACCACACGTGTTCATCATTGTGCTCAATTTAGCACAACGATTCACTCAAGAAGAAGCAACATCAGTGAAGATCATCCAAGAGACGTTCGGTGAGAGATCTTTAATGTACACCATGGTACTCTTCACCAGAGGAGATGATCTGAAGAAGAAAACCATTGATCAATGTTTGGGAAAACCTGGATCTGTGATCAGGAAGCTGATCGAAGCGTGTGGAAACAGATTCCATGTGTTCAATAATAATGAGACCGGAGACCGAACACAGGTGTGTGATCTACTGCAGAAGATAGACCACATGGTGAAGGCCAACGGAGGGAGTTTCTACTCATGCAAGATGTTCAGACAGATGGAGAGAGAGAAGCAACAACAACAGATGAAGATCCTGATGGACAGAGTCAGAGAAAGAGAAGAAGAGATGAGGAAACTAGAAGAGGAGAGAGAGAGAATGAAGAAGAGCATGGAAGAAGAGCATGGAGGAAGAGCTACAGAATCAGGACAAAGAGAGAAAGAGAAGAGAAGAGGAACTCAAAAGAGAAATCAGAGAGCAAGAGAAGCATCAGAGAGAGATACGAGAGGAGATGAGACGAGAACGAGAGATGTTTAAAGATGAAAAAGAGAATGAGAAGAAAGGAAAAGACAGTCTACAGACAGAAATAGACAGACTGATGACCAGAATAGAGAACGAGAGGAAGAAAAGGGAAGAAGAGTTTAATGAGAGAGAAGAACGATATAAAACACTAATGAAAGAGAAAGAAGAGCGAGAGGAAAGGATGCGTGAGGAGATGAAGAGAGAACGAGAGAAATGGGAGAAACAGAGACTAGAGGAAAAGATGAGAAGAGAAGAAGAGGATGAGAAAAGAAGAGAGAAAGAACAGAGAGATTGTGATGAACTGAATCAGAAACTGAAAGAAGAGAGAGAGAATGGAAACAGAGAAAGAAGATCTTCAGTTAAAACATGAAGCAGAAGAAAACAAGATGAAGAAGATGATGGAGAAACTGAACAGAGAGAGAGAAGAACTGATGGAGAAACATGAAGAAGAGAAAGAGAGGATAGAAAGAGAGAGGCAAGGACAACTAGAGGATTTAGAGAAGAGACTGACAGAAGAAAGAAACACGAGAGAAGATCAACAGAAGACTTCTGAAGAGAAACTGAAGCTCCTGGAAGAACAGCATGAAGAAGAGCTGAAGAGAAGACGAGAGGAATATGAACGAGAGAAAGAGGAGGAGAAGAAGAGGATCTGCTCTGATCAGGTGAGTCTTCAGAGAACTGATGAGACAGCCAGAACTGAAGATATGTTGAGTACAAAAGATTTAGCGGTTTCCCCATTATTAACATTCATCACTGGAGGGTTTTAAACCGTAAGAACGGTCAGATGACATGACTGTCGTTTAAATCAGAAACACTTACATGTAAAAACTGTATTATTGCTTGTAATAATGATGGCAACCCTTGCTTTAATTAGTTGTATTTTACTGTATTGTTGTCTTTTGAACAGGGGGAAAGCAGAGAGCCTGCTGGAGGATTAAAGCATCTACTTCACAGACTTCATCTGGACACACATTATCACTGTAAACTGAGAGCTGCAGATGTTCTCCAGATATCTGTTCATTCATTACAGTCCTGTGAGTCTTGTGCTGAAGAAGAGCTGAGGCAGACGTTCATGCAGAAACTCCTGATGATGGACTACAGAGCAAGATACATTACAACTAATGAGACCAATGGACAGGACCACACACAACAAACAGACCATCACTCTTCTGAAGATGAGAGGGATATTCCTGATGAAATGTCTTTGTCTAAAGAAGGAAAGAGTCGATCTGATCTCCTTCACCCAATGGATGTGCAGATGGCCGTGTTTCATTGTGCTGATGGTTTCCTGAAGCAGCTGATGGTCACTAAACTGGCCCAGTGTCAGTACGCTCTTCCTCTGCTTGTTCCTGATCCATTCACACGAGAGATTGAGTTTCCTCTCTGGACATTCAGACAGATCAACAAGAGCTGGAAGAGGAGAAACACCTACAATCCAATCATCCATAAAATCCAGCCGGTCTACAAGGCTGAGACTCCTATGGTGTCTTTCTTCAGGTTTGGCTCTGTGTCCTCATCCAAGTCTCATCTGATGAACAGTCTGATCAATGAGAAACACAACACGTTCTTCCACAGGAACCGCCCAGACAGCAGCAGAACCAGCGTCCTGATGGATGGGGTGGTGGAGATCGCCTGGTTCTGCCTCTGGGACAAACACAGGATAAATTCACTGAGTGTGTGGCGTTCTGTAATCTACACGGTGATGCAGGAGATCACGAGAAACAGCTCCAGATCCTCACGGAAATGACCTCAGTCAATGTTGTTCTTCTATCACGACTTGACAAGAATGACAAAAGTGCAGCAATAATCCAGAACCTGTACAGGAACAGAAAGCCACTCATTTGTCTCCTTACTGAGGATGAATTTGCAGTAAATAAGATGAGGAAAGGAAATACAAGATCGGTCTGAAAGACAGAAATCAGTCAGAAGTATCTGAAGAGATCAGAAGAGCTATAAATGATTGTCTCTCAGAATCATCTCACACTTTCAGACTTGAAGATGTGTCCAAACACTCAGACATCAGAGTAGATGAGGAAGAGGATGAAGACTGCAGGAGAGGAAGAGCAGCAGCTCAGCAGATGATGAGTTTACTGGAGAAGAGAGATCTGACAGAAACCAAAGAGTCAGTTCTGCCTCATCAGGGGAAACTGTGGCATCAGTGGAGTCAGAAGAACAAAGAACTACATCGACCTCAGGGATATGAGACAGAGATGGACATCAGTAGAAAACAAACAGAGATGAAGAGAATCCGTGAACAACAGCATGAATCTGACATCAGTGAGTTTATGAAGCTCTTTATCAAAGAAATGAATTCAGATGATGAACATGAGATTATGTATTTCCTCAAATGGCTCATAATATTCCTGGATGAATATACATCAGGTGATCTTTCTGCTCTACATCACAAGTATGATAAACAGTGGTCAACAGTCTTAAAACTGAAAGAGAGTCATGATGAATATGAACAAGCAGAACTTGAGAGAATATCTGAGGATCTTGAAGCTGCATCCTTTGGTGTGGAGCACATCATGAGGGAGATCGGTCAGATCTATGAATCATGTTCATCTGTGAAGAAGAACAAGAAAGACCTGCAGTTTCACTTCTCTTCTCTCCCAAGTCTGGCAGCAGAGATGATGATCTCTGGATTTCCACTGGAGCTGATGGATGGAGATGCTGCTCATGTTCCTCTGGTCTGGATCTCTGCTGTTCTAGATAAACTCGTCCAGATACTGGGAGACCAGAGAGTCTTTGTGCTGTCAGTTTTAGGGATCCAGAGCTCTGGGAAATCCACCATGCTCAATGCCCTGTTTGGACTGCAGTTTGCCATCAGTGCTGGCACCAGAGGAGCTTTCATGCAGCTGGTCAGACTGTCAGACGAGATGAAAACACAGATCAACACGGACTATATTCTGGTGGTTGACACTGAGGGGCTTCATACTGGCTGGAAGATCAAAAACACATCATGACAATGAGCTGGCCACATTTGTTGTTGGCATTGGAAATCTGACATTGATCAACATCTTTGGAGAAAACCCATCTGAGATGCAGGACATTCTTCAGATTGTTGTTCAGGCCTTCATGAGGATGAAGAAGGTCAGACTGAATCCCAGCTGTGTGTTTGTGCATCAGAACGTCTCAGACGTCACAGCTGGAGAGAGAAACATGGAGGGAAGGAGACGACTGCAGGAGACACTGGATGAGATGACAAAACTCGCTAAAGAGGAAGTCTGTGAGGCAGAACGTTTCAGTTACGTCATTAGATTTGATGTTGATAATGATGTGAAGTATTTCGCTCCGCTCTGGGAGGGAAACCCACCGATGGCTCCACCAAACCCACACTACTGTGAGAACAGTCAAGACCTCAAGAAGACCATTATATCTCATGCAGGAAAATCAGATGGAATGAGGCTGACACACCTAAAAGACCATATTAAAGATCTCTGGGAGGCTTTACTGAATGAAGGATTCGTCTTCAGCTTCAGAAATTCTCTGGAGATTTCAGCCTACAGGAAACTGGAGACCGAATACAGGAAGTGGACCTGGAGTCTCCGCAGTGCCATGATGGAAACTGAGAACAAACTACACAACAGAATAGAAAATGAAGTGATCCATGAGGTCAAGGAAACTGATCTTCAAAGAGAACTGAAGAAAACAAGTGAAGAAGTGCAGAAATCAATGACAGAGTTCTTTGAGAAAGACAACTATAAAGATATACTGATTCAGTGGAAAACATCATTTGAAATCAGAATCAGAGAGCTTCAGGAAAACATTGTGAGAGAAACTAAGAGGAAATTAAATGAGATTCTTTATCATCGAGACCTGAAGAAAAAGATCAATGCTCAGAGGACACATCATGAAAACACTCTCTATGAAAAGAGCAAAGAACTTGCCTTAAAACTCAAAGACAAAACAAATGATGAAAAAATGCTGAAGCGTGAGTTTGATTTTTTCTGGGAACAGAGAGTGAAGATCATCATCAGAGACGCTCCTCCAATCAAAGACATTGACATAATGAGAGATGTGAGAGAGATCCTCAGTGACAGCTATGAGGGATATCTCCCTGTAGACCACTGGAGGGAGAGCAGGGATATTATCACTGTAATGAGCAAAGAAATCCAGTGGAATCAATGCTTCTGTTAGAAATCTCTTTAAAACAGCTAAAGAGAAGTTTGGTTTTGATCATCTATCTCGAGAGGATGAATCTCAAATTACTACATTAGTCTCAGATGTTGCTCAGCAGACGGACAGAATGATTCAGTCATTCAACATTTCAAAGATGGGCTACAACATCAGCTGCATTCAAAAACTCACAGATTACATCAAGTCAAGAGTAATACAACATCAGGAAGGATCAGTGAAATATGTGTTCAAGAATGAATTTTTCATGGATTTGGTCTTTTCCATCTGTAAGAGAGCAAACAAGATGATCACTGACCAACACAGATTGTTCAGGGAAGCCAATGACCCTGTAGTGTATGTTGAGAAGAAGAGAGCAGAGTACTATAGTGTTTTCCAGAAATACTGCCATGTATCCGCATCAGCTGTCGTGTTTGGTGAGATCCTCTGTCAGAAACTGAAAGAGCCCATTGAGCAGAGCGTCTCATGAAGACTGCCAGAGATCTGACAGATGAAATGAGATCAAACTGTCAATCACTGAATGGTAACAGATCAAAACTGGAGAAACACATCCTGAAGGACACTCGCAGAAGAGGAGGATTTCAGCAAATACATGAACTACATTCATAAACCCAGAGATCACTTCAAGAGTTTCATCAGAGATGAAGTCAGGCGGTACATCACTGAGAAGTTCAGAGTCAGTGTTTTACCAAAGATGAAGGAGAAGATTGAACACCTGCAGCAGAAGATCATGGACACAGCTCGTGCATCTACTGAACATGTTCAAGAGAACAGAGGAGACGCTGGTCCGTGGCTGAAGAGATTCACACAGCGGATCTCAGATGAGCTGATCTTCTCTAGACCTCAGTGGAGTCACACATGATGATGTTGATGATTTCAAACTCATAGAAGATGTGATGAGACGAGAGCTTCCTGCTATAATGTCTGAGATCAGCAGCAGATTCAACACTGAGATATTTACAGTCAAATCTGGACCTCAGTAAGTTCAGGCCAGATGAGATTCTGATTGATCACTATGGTCAGTGCTGTTGGGTTCAGTGTCCGTTCTGTGGAGCCGTCTGCACCAACTCCATAGAGAATCATGATGGAGATCACAGTGCTCCTTTCCACCATATTAATGGACTCAATGGGTGGTCTTACAGAGGAACAACAAACTTACAGATTAGCATCTGTACATCAGCAGTAGCAAGCAATCAATGTTTAATCCCAATCACTCAGATGATGTGGTCCCATATAGAGATTACAAAAGAGCAGGAGGAGTGTATGCAGAGTGGAGCATCACCCCTGACCTCTCTGTGCTGCCCTACTGGAAGTGGTTTGTGTGCAGATTCCAGAAAGATCTGGAAAGACACTATGGGAAAACATTTCAGGGACAGGGTAGGATACCAGATGATGGAGAATATACACAAAACAGGAAGCTCTTGAGAGTTTGGATCAATACATGTAATGGAGAATGAGACTCCTCTCAGAAATGAGTTTCTGTGCCATTCATCAGTGACTCCTCATCTACACACCAGAAGAGACACAAGATTCAGCTCCTCACACAAGTGTTAAACAACATCGCTAAAGAATATCCTTAATTACTAATGAAAACAGAGCTGAACAGCATCTGTGATGAAGATGATGATGACTGAAGTGTATACAAGTGATGAAGATGATGATGACTGAAGTGTATACATGTGATGAAATGATGATGAATGAAGTGTATACATGTGATGAAGAGGATGATGACTGAAGTGTATACATGTGATGAAGATGATGATGACTGAAGTGTATACATGTGATGAAGAGGATGATGACTGAAGTGTATACATGTGATGAAGAGGATGATGACTGAAGTGTATACATGTGATGAAGATGATGATGACTGAAGTGTATACATGTGATGAAGATGATGATGACTGAAGTGTATACATGTGATGAAGATGATGATGACTGAAGTGTATACATGTGATGAAGATGATGATGACTGAAGTGTATACATGTGATGAAGATGATGATGACTGAAGTGTATACATGTGATGAAGAGGATGATGACTGAAGTGTATACATGTGATGAAGATGATGATGACTGAAGTGTATACATGTGATGAAGATGATGATGACTGAAGTGTATACATGTGATGAAGAGGATGATGACTGAAGTATACATGTGATGAAGATGATGATGAATGAAGTGTATACATGTGATGAAGAGGATGATGACTGAAGTGTATACATGTGATGAAGAGGATGATGACTGAAGTGTATACATGTGATGAAGAGGATGATGACTGAAGTGTATACATGTGATGAAGAGGATGATGACTGAAGTGTATACATGTGATGAAGATGATGATGACTGAAGTGTATACATGTGATGAAGATGATGATGAATGAAGTGTATACATGTGATGAAGAGGATGATGAATGAAGTGTATACATGTGATGAAGATGATGATGAATGAAGTGTATACATGTGATGAAGAGGATGATGACTGAAGTGTATACATGTGATGAAGAGGATGATGACTGAAGTGTATACATGTGATGAAGATGATGATGACTGAAGTGTATACATGTGATGAAGATGATGATGACTGAAGTGTATACATGTGATGAAGATGATGATGACTGAAGTGTATACATGTGATGAAGAGGATGATGACTGAAGTGTATACATGTGATGAAGAGGATGATGACTGAAGTGTATACATGTGATGAAGATGATGATGACTGAAGTGTATACATGTGATGAAGATGATGATGACTGAAGTGTATACATGTGATGAAGAGGATGATGACTGAAGTGTATACATGTGATGAAGATGATGATGACTGAAGTGTATACATGTGATGAAGATGATGATGACTGAAGTGTATACATGTGATGAAGAGGATGATGACTGAAGTGTATACATGTGATGAAGAGGATGATGACTGAAGTGTATACATGTGATGAAGATGATGATGACTGAAGTGTATACATGTGATGAAGATGATGATGACTGAAGTGTATACATGTGATGAAGAGGATGATGACTGAAGTGTATACATGTGATGAAGAGGATGATGACTGAAGTGTATACATGTGATGAAGAGGATGATGACTGAAGTGTATACATGTGATGAAGAGGATGATGACTGAAGTGTATACATGTGATGAAGATGATGATGACTGAAGTGTATACATGTGATGAAGAGGATGATGACTGAAGTGTATACATGTGATGAAGAGGATGATGACTGAAGTGTATACATGTGATGAAGATGATGATGACTGAAGTGTATACATGTGATGAAGAGGATGATGACTGAAGTGTATACATGTGATGAAGATGATGATGACTGAAGTGTATACATGTGATGAAGAGGATGATGACTGAAGTGTATACATGTGATGAAGAGGATGATGACTGAAGTGTATACATGTGATGAAGAGGATGATGACTGAAGTGTATACATGTGATGAAGGTGATGATGACTGAAGTGTATACATGTGATGAAGATGATGATGACTGAAGTGTATACATGTGATGAAGATGATGATGACTGAAGTGTATACATGTGATGAAGATGATGATGACTGAAGTGTATACATGTGATGAAGATGATGATGACTGAAGTGTATACATGTGATGAAGATGATGATGACTGAAGTGTATACATGTGATGAAGATGATGATGACTGAAGTGTATACATGTGATGAAGGTGATGATGACTGAAGTGTATACATGTGATGAAGATGATGATGACTGAAGTGTATACATGTGATGAAGATGATGATGACTGAAGTGTATACATGTGATGAAGAGGATGATGACTGAAGTGTATACATGTGATGAAGAGGATGATGACTGAAGTGTATACATGTGATGAAGATGATGATGACTGAAGTGTATACATGTGATGAAGATGATGATGACTGAAGTGTATACATGTGATGAAGATGATGATGACTGAAGTGTATACATGTGATGAAGATGATGATGACTGAAGTGTATACATGTGATGAAGATGATGACTGAAGTGTATACATGTGATGAAGATGATGATGACTGAAGTGTATACATGTGATGAAGAGGATGATGACTGAAGTGTATACATGTGATGAAGATGATGATGACTGAAGTGTATACATGTGATGAAGATGATGATGACTGAAGTGTATACATGTGATGAAGATGATGATGACTGAAGTGTATACATGTGATGAAGATGATGATGACTGAAGTGTATACATGTGATGAAGATGATGATGACTGAAGTGTATACATGTGATGAAGATGATGATGACTGAAGTGTATACATGTGATGAAGAGGATGATGACTGAAGTGTATACATGTGATGAAGATGATGATGACTGAAGTGTATACATGTGATGAAGATGATGATGACTGAAGTGTATACATGTGATGAAGATGATGATGACTGAAGTGTATACATGTGATGAAGATGATGATGACTGAAGTGTATACATGTGATGAAGATGATGATGACTGAAGTGTATACATGTGATGAAGATGATGATGACTGAAGTGTATACATGTGATGAAGATGATGATGACTGAAGTGTATACATGTGATGAAGATGATGATGAATGAAGTGTATACATGTGATGAAGATGATGATGACTGAAGTGTATACATGTGATGAAGATGATGATGACTGAAGTGTATACATGTGATGAAGAGGATGATGACTGAAGTGTATACATGTGATGAAGAGGATGATGACTGAAGTGTATACATGTGATGAAGATGATGATGACTGAAGTGTATACATGTGATGAAGATGATGATGACTGAAGTGTATACATGTGATGAAGATGATGATGACTGAAGTGTATACATGTGATGAAGAGGATGATGACTGAAGTGTATACATGTGATGAAGAGGATGATGACTGAAGTGTATACATGTGATGAAGATGATGATGACTGAAGTGTATACATGTGATGAAGATGATGATGACTGAAGTGTATACATGTGATGAAGAGGATGATGACTGAAGTGTATACATGTGATGAAGATGATGATGACTGAAGTGTATACATGTGATGAAGATGATGATGACTGAAGTGTATACATGTGATGAAGAGGATGATGACTGAAGTGTATACATGTGATGAAGAGGATGATGACTGAAGTGTATACATGTGATGAAGATGATGATGAATGAAGTGTATACATGTGATGAAGAGGATGATGACTGAAGTGTATACATGTGATGAAGAGGATGATGACTGAAGTGTATACATGTGATGAAGATGATGATGACTGAAGTGTATACATGTGATGAAGATGATGATGAATGAAGTGTATACATGTGATGAAGAGGATGATGAATGAAGTGTATACATGTGATGAAGAGGATGATGACTGAAGTGTATACATGTGATGAAGAGGATGATGACTGAAGTGTATACATGTGATGAAGATGATGATGACTGAAGTGTATACATGTGTTTGTTAAAGCTCAGTGATGAAAGATCTCTCGGAGCCGTCGGTCGGATCTCCAGAGGAAACACTTCATAACTCTCTTTGATCGTGCATTTGAGTTTATATGAAATACACGTATCAGTGTTCAGTGTGTTAGTAATGGAATAAAATCACAGTATTACACTATGGCTGTTTCTTAGATTTTTATCCCAAATGTGTGGAGAACTGTTGTTCATAACACATGCCGTAGGTTTATAGAGATCCTCCTTCCGCCTAAGTCTTAATGACTTTCATTTGTTTGTGTAAAAATAAGGCGTTGATATTAAAATGACTTAAATCCACATTTCAAAGACCTTCAAATGCACTCAAAAATATGACTTGTTGAATTCACTTAAGAAAGCACATCAAGTGTTTCCAAACTATTGAGCCCTTTTTTATTATTTAGTTACAGAACAAAATAAGTAAATGTGACTAAATGTCCTTGAGTAAATACAAACCACTGTTAAATCATATTTACATGTGCAGTTTACTTAATAATGCTATAAAGGTTTATTATCTGAGGTGAACACATTTATCGATTTCATTTACTTTATTAAATTAACTATTTGCTCTTCTGCATAATGGTGACCACAAAACCTGCTCTAAATGTCCAACATTATCAGTTGTGATTGATCTGATGACCCGGTCAGCTGTGATTGGTCAGATGACCGGTCAGCTGTGATTGGTCAGATGACCCGGTCAGTTGTGATTGGTCAGATGACCCGGTCAGCTGTGATTGGTCCGATGACCCGGTCAGTTGTGATTGATCTGATGACCCGTCAGTGTGATTGGTCCGACCCGGTCAGCTGTGATTGGTCCGGCGACCCGCCAGTTGTGATCGGTCCGATGACCCGTCAGTTGTGATTGGTCCGATGACCCGCCAGTTGTGATTGGTCCGATGACCCGCCAGTTGTGATTGGTCCGGCGACCCGGTCAGTTGTGATCGGTCCGGCGACCCGCCAGTTGTGATTGGTCCGGCGACCCGCCAGTTGTGATTGGTCCGACGACCCGATTGTTGTGAAAGGTCCGGCGACCCTTGTCAGTTGTGATTGGTCCGGCGACTCCGCCAGTTGTGATTGGTCCGATGACCCGGTCAGTTGTGATTGGTCCGTGACCCGGTCAGTTGTGATCGGTCCGGCGACCCGCCAGTTGTGATTGGTCCAATGACCCGCCAGTTGTGATTGGTCCGGCGACCCGCCAGTTGTGATTGGTCCGGCGACCCGCCAGTTGTGATTGGTCCGGCGACCCGCCAGTTGTGATTGGTCCGGCGACCCTGCCAGTTGTGATTGGTCCGGCGACCCGCCAGTTGTGATTGGTCCGATGACCCGCCAGTTGTGATTGGTCCGGCGACCCGCCAGTTGTGATTGGTCCGATGACCCGCCAGTTGTGATTGGTCCGGCGACCCGTCAGTTGTGATTGGTCCGGCGACCCGCCAGTTGTGATTGGTCCGATGACCCGCCAGTTGTGATTGGTCCGGTGACCCGTCAGTTGTGATTCGGTCCAATGACCCGCAGTTGTGATTGGTCCGATGACCCGGTCCAGTTGTGATCGGTCCGGCGACCCGTCAGTTGTGATTGGTCCGATGACCCGGTCAGTTGTGATTGGTCCGATGACCCGTCAGTTGTGATTGGTCCAATGACCCGGTCAGTTGTGATTGGTCAGATGACCCGGTCAGTTGTGATTGGTCCGATGACCCGGTCAGTTGTGATCGGTCCAATGACCCGCCAGTTGTGATTGGTCCGATGACCCGGTCCAGTTGTGATTGGTCCGTGACCCGGTCAGTTGTGATTGGTCCGATGACCCGGTCAGTTGTGATCGGTCCAATGACCCGGTCAGTTGTGATTGGTCCGGTGACCCGGTCCAGTTGTGATTGGTCCGATGACCCGGTCAGTTGTGATCGGTCCAATGACCCGGTCAGTTGTGATTGGTCCGATGACCCGCCAGTTGTGATCGGTCCGATGACCCGGTCAGTTGTGATTGGTCAGATGACCCGGCCAGTTGTGATTGGTCCGATGACCGGTCAGTTGTGATCGGTCCAATGACCCGGTCAGTTGTGATTGGTCCGATGACCCGGTCAGTTGTGATTGGTCCGGCGACCCGGTCAGTTGTGATTGGTCCGATGACCCGTCAGTTGTGATTGGTCCGATGACCCGCCAGTTGTGATTGGTCCGATGACCCGCCAGTTGTGATTGGTCCGATGACCCGGTCAGTTGTGATTGGTCAGATGACCCGGTCAGTTGTGATTGGTCAGATGACCCGGTCAGTTGTGATTGGTCCGATGACCCGGTCAGCTGTGATTGGTCAGATGACCCGGTCAGTTGTGATTGGTCCGGCGACCCGGCCAGTTGTGATTGGTCCGATGACCCGGTCAGCTGTGATTGGTCCGGCGACCGGTCAGTTGTGATTGGTCCGGCGACCCGCCAGTTGTGATTGGTCAGATGACCCGGTCAGCTGTGATTGATCCGGCGACCGGTCAGTTGTGATTGGTCAGATGACCCGGTCAGCTGTGATTGGTCAGATGACCCGGTCAGTTGTGATTGATCTGATGACCCGTCAGTTGTGATTGGTCCGGCCGACCAGTCAGTTGTGATTGGTCCGGCGACCCGGTCAGTTGTGATTGGTCCGATGACCCGGTCAGTTGTGATTGGTCCGATGACCCAGTCAGTTGTGATTGGTCCGATGACCCGCCAGTTGTGATTGGTCCGGCGACCCGGTCAGTTGTGGATTGGTCCGATGACCCAGTCAGTTGTGATTGGTCCGGCGACCCGTCAGCTGTGATTGGTCCGGCGACCGGTCCAGTTGTGATTGGTCCGGCGACCCGGTCAGCTGTGATTGGTCCGATGACCCGCCGTTGTGATTGGTCAGATGACCCGGTCAGCTGTGATTGGTCCGATGACCCGGTCAGTTGTGATTGGTCCGGCGACCCGGTCAGCTTGTGATTGGTCCGATGACCCGGTCAGTTGTGATTGGTCCGATGACCCGCAGTTGTGATTGGTCCGATGACCCGCCAGTTGTGATTGGTCCGATGACCCGCCAGTTGTGATTGGTCCGATGACCCGCCAGTTGTGATTGGTCCGGCGACCCGGTCCAGTTGTGATTGGTCCGATGACCCGGTCCAGTGGTGATTGGTCCGGCGACCCGCAGTTGTGATTGGTCAGATGACCCGCCAGCTGTGATTGGTCCGGCGACCCGCCAGTTGTGATTGGTCCGGCGACCCGGTCAGCTGTGATTGGTCAGATGACCCGTCAGTTGTGATTGGTCCGGCGACCCGCCAGTTGTGATTGGTCCGATGACCCGTCACTTGTGATTGGTCCGGCGACCCGGTCAGTTGTGATTGGTCCGGCGACCCGACAGTTGTGATTGGTCAGATGAGCCAGTCAGTTGTGATTGGTCAGATGACCCGTCAGTTGTGATTGGTCCGATGACCCGTCAGTTGTGATTGGTCCGTGACCCGCCAGTTGTGATTGGTCCGATGACCCGGTCAGTTGTGATTGGTCCGGCGACCCGCCAGTTGTGATTGGTCCGATGACCCGGCCAGTTGTGATTGGTCCGGCGACCCGGTCCAGTTGTGATTGGTCCAGATGACCCGGCCAGTTGTGATTGGTCCGATGACCCAGTCAGTTGTGATTGGTCCGATGACCCGGTCAGTTGTGATTGGTCCGGCGACCCGCCAGTTGTGATTGGTCCGATGACCCGGTCAGTTGTGATTGGTCCGATGACCCGGCCAGTTGTGATTGGTCCGGCGACCCGCCAGTTGTGATTGGTCCGGCGACCCGTTGTGATTGGTCCGATGACCCGTCAGTTGTGATTGGTCAGATGACCCAGTCCAGTTGTGATTGGTCCGATGACCCGGTCAGTTGTGATTGGTCCGGCGACCCGTCCAGTTGTGATTGGTCCGATGACCCGCCAGTTGTGATTGGTCCGGCGACCCGTCAGTTGTGATTGGTCCGATGACCCGGTCAGTTGTGATTGGTCCGATGACCCGGTCAGTTGTGATTGGTCCGATGACCCGGTCAGTTGTGATTGGTCCGGTGACCCGGTCAGTTGTGATTGGTCCGATGACCCGGTCAGTTGTGATTGGTCCGATGACCCGGTCAGTTGTGATTGGTCCGATGACCCAGTCAGTTGTGATTGGTATAGTCTGTGCAGATATTTTCGGAAACGGAACGCCCATCACCATAAATGGTTTTCGGTTTAACAAGTTTAAACGCGTATAAAGTGTATGAACAAACATGGCATCAATTTTACCCTATCAACTCGAGCCTGAATATGAAGGGGAAACGTCTGGAGATGTGAATGATCAACAAACTCAATGGCAAACACCACGACTGGAGCAGGATATTTCTCAACGGAAAGCAGTTGTCACTTCAGGCCAATGGAGCGTTAACTCGATGCATAAACATAACGATTTTACCAAAAAATAAATAAAAATGCAGTAACGTTACTACGAGGTATGACTCTATTCTTAAAGAAAACTCCGAAAACCACAACAAACAATTCACATATCTCAATACAATTGTCATTGAAGACCTAGAAGCTAAACGGTGCTTACACAACAAACCAAACAATTATTAAGCATGCTACATAAAACATAAAAGCAACAATTATTAATAACACTTACAGTTAGTGATACGGAGGAGGAAGCTGATGCAAATACACTTGGAACTGAACCTTCCTTCAATATCAGCCGGCTCGCCAATCCAAGTTTAATTGCATTTAAGTTGGTAAAGCAATCGTCTTCAGAATGGCGTGACCAAAGCACAAGGCTCGGACTCCTGTGGTTCAGTCGTATATATGAACTGTAGCCGCTTAGTCTTCAAATGCTCAGATGAGAAGAGTTTGCTTTGAGTCTTACTTGAGAACACAGCGCCTCGCCTCATGATGTTTTCTAGTTTTCACTGGCGTGCTCAATAAGTGGCGATCGTATTCAAATAACTTGACAAGTTGACCTCATCTAGTCAGAGAAAAAGCTTCGGTCTTCTAACGATTCATAAAAATGACTCAGAGTCAACTCTTACTTTTGAAAGACAATAACTTTATATTCGGTGCACTGTCATATTTCAAACTTTGCAGGATGTTTTTGTTCACTTTGATCTATGTTACACACTACATGAAAGGTACATTTCAAAATTACATGATAGGTGCTCTTTAATCCCTGCATGCACTCTCTCCTGATGCAGTCGCTTGCAAAGCATGCTGGGAACCACAGACCCACGGCCCGTGTGTGCGTTTCACTCGGCCGGACACACACTCATTAAGTCGATGTAGTGGAGAAGAGTGATTTGAGTGCAGGACATTAGTTTCGCTCAGAGGAAAAGCTAAAGTACGTTTTTGATTGATTTATTTCTGTTGTAAAACTGATTTCAAAATGTAAAAAAAAAATGAATATTGCACAAAATGAAAAAAGTAATGTAAATATTATTATTATAAGTGTGAATCAAAAAAATTAAAAGCACATTTAAAAATAAATAACATGCATGATTTCATCTCATAAATGTCTTTGTTTTGGTCATAGACTTTTTACATCATCTCATATCATCTTTTTATCTCATAATGACCTAGCATGTCATATTTTTGACTTTTTCAAATGGTTATATATTTAATAATGTGTCACATGATGTTATCAGGCCTGAGCTGAAGATCATGAGCAACTGTTTACAGTCAGACTGTCTCAGTTAACATGACCTACTGATCAACGCCTGTAGCTTTACTGTTGTTCAGAGGTTATCTGTACATATTTACATTAGTTTACAGTTGACACACACACACACACATGTTCTCAGAGGAGATATGACACAGATCAGAGCAGAATGAAGGTGTTTATTATTCCAGCAGAACTCCAGTCCGTCTCTATAAATACTGTCTCTACAGCAGACCGGCTCTCGGTGCACAGCCGTGAGACTCAAACACAACACCAGAGTACGGTTATTAACGGGAGAACAGCAGCAGCATCAGCTCCAGTGTGTTTACAGCATCAGAGGAGATCCAGCGGCGGGGCGAGGAGCGTCACTGCAGGAACACACACACACACACACACACACCAGCAGGGTTTGATAAACACAGAGTGGTGATACTGGTGAAATACACTCACTGTTAATATACAGCCATACTCTCACCTAAAGGATTATTAGGAGCACACACTAATACTGTGTTTGACCCTTTCCCCTTCAGAACTGCCTTAACTCTACGTGGCATTGATTCAACAAGGAGCTGAAAGCATTCTTTAGAAATGTTGGCCCATATTGATAGGATAGCATCTTGCAGTTGATGGAGATTTGTGGGATGCACATCCAGGGCACGAAGCTCCCGTTCCACCACATCCCAAAGATGCTCTATTGGGTTGAGATCTGGTGACTGTGGGGCCATTTAGTTCAGTGAACTCATTGTCATGTTCAAGAAACCAGTTTGAAATGATTGGAGCTTTGTGACATGGAGCATTATCCTGCTGGAAGTAGCCATCAGAGGATGGGAACATGGTGGTCATAAAGGGATGGACATGGTCAGAAACAATGCTCAGGTAGGCCGTGGCATTTAAACCATGCCCAATTGGCACTAAGGGGCCTAAAGTGTGCCAAGAAAACACCCCACACCATTACACCACCACCACCAGCCTGCACAGTGAAAACATCCCCACACCATTACACCACCACCACCAGCCTGCACAGTGAAAAACATCCCCACACCATTACACCACCACCAGCCTGCACAGTGAAAACACCCCCACACCATTACACCACCACCACCAGCCTGCACAGTGAAAACACCCCCCACACCATTACACCACCACCACCAGCCTGCACAGTGAAAACATCCCCACACCATTACACCACCACCAGCCTGCACAGTGAAAACACCCCACACCATTACACCACCACCACCAGCCTGCACAGTGAAAACACCCCCACACCATTACACCACCACCACCAGCCTGCACAGTGAAAACATCCCCACACCATTACACCACCACCACCAGCCTGCACAGTGAAACACCCCCACACCATTACACCACCACCACCAGCCTGCACAGTGAAACATCCCCACACCATTACACCACCACCACCACCAGCCTGCACAGTGAAAACATCCCCACACCATTACACCACCACCACCAGCCTGCACAGTGAAAACACCCCCACACCATTACACCACCACCACCAGCCTGCACAGTGAAAACATCCCCACACCATTACACCACCACCACCAGCCTGCACAGTGAAAACATCCCCACACCATTACACCACCACCACCAGCCTGCACAGTGAAAACATCCCCACACCATTACACCACCACCACCAGCCTGCACAGTGAAAACATCCCCACACCATTACACCACCACCACCAGCCTGCACAGTGAAAACATCCCCACACCATTACACCACCACCACCAGCCTGCACAGTGAAAACATCCCCACACCATTACACCACCACCACCAGCCTGCACAGTGAAAACATCCCCACACCATTACACCACCACCACCAGCCTGCACAGTAAAAACACCCCCACACCATTACACCACCACCACCAGCCTGCACAGTGAAAACATCCCCACACCATTACACCACCACCACCAGCCTGCACAGTGAAAACATCCCCACACCATTACACCACCACCACCAGCCTGCACAGTGAAAACATCCCCACACCATTACACCACCACCACCAGCCTGCACAGTGAAAACATCCCCACACCATTACACCACCACCACCAGCCTGCACAGTGAAAACATCCCCACACCATTACACCACCACCACCAGCCTGCACAGTGAAAACATCCCCACACCATTACACCACCACCACCAGCCTGCACAGTGAAAAACATCCCCACACCATTACACCACCACCACCAGCCTGCACAGTGAAAACATCCCCACACCATTACACCACCACCACCAGCCTGCACAGTGAAAACATCCCCACACCATTACACCACCACCACCAGCCTGCACAGTGAAAACATCCCCACACCATTACACCACCACCACCAGCCTGCACAGTGAAAACACCCCCACACCATTACACCACCACCACCAGCCTGCACAGTGAAAACATCCCCACACCATTACACCACCACCACCAGCCTGCACAGTGAAAACATCCCCACACCATTACACCACCACCACCAGCCTGCACAGTGAAAACATCCCCACACCATTACACCACCACCACCAGCCTGCACAGTAAAAACATCACACCATTACACCACCACCACCAGCCTGCACAGTGAAAACATCCCCACACCATTACACCACCACCACCAGCCTGCACAGTGAAAACATCCCCACACCATTACACCACCACCACCAGCCTGCACAGTGAAACATCCCCACACCATTACACCACCACCACCAGCCTGCACAGTGAAAACATCCCCACACCATTACACCACCACCACCAGCCTGCACAGTGAAAACATCCCCACACCATTACACCACCACCACCAGCCTGCACAGTGAAAACATCCCCACACCATTACACCACCACCACCAGCCTGCACAGTGAAAACATCCCCACACCATTACACCACCACCACCAGCCTGCACAGTGAAAACATCCCCACACCATTACACCACCACCACCAGCCTGCACAGTGAAAACATCCCCACACCATTACACCACCACCACCAGCCTGCACAGTGAAAACATCCCCACACCATTACACCACCACCACCAGCCTGCACAGTAAAAACATCCCCACACCATTACACCACCACCACCAGCCTGCACAGTGAAAACATCCCCACACCATTACACCACCACCACCAGCCTGCACAGTGAAAACATCCCCACACCATTACACCACCACCACCAGCCTGCACAGTGAAAACATCCCCACACCATTACACCACCACCACCAGCCTGCACAGTGAAAACATCCCCACACCATTACACCACCACCACCAGCCTGCACAGTGAAAACATCCCCACACCATTACACCACCACCACCAGCCTGCACAGTGAAAACATCCCCACACCATTACACCACCACCACCAGCCTGCACAGTGAAAACATCCCCACACCATTACACCACCTCCACCAGCCTGCACAGTGAAAACATCCCCACACCATTACACCACCACCACCAGCCTGCACAGTGAAAACATCCCCACACCATTACACCACCACCACCAGCCTGCACAGTGAAAACATCCCCACACCATTACACCACCACCACCAGCCTGCACAGTGAAAACATCCCCACACCATTACACCACCACCACCAGCCTGCACAGTGAAAACATCCCCACACCATTACACCACCAGCCTGCACACTGAAAACATCCCCACACCATTACACCACCACCACCAGCCTGCACAGTGAAAACATCCCCACACCATTACACCACCACCACCAGCCTGCACAGTGAAAACATCCCCACACCATTACACCACCACCACCAGCCTGCACAGTGAAAACATCCCCACACCATTACACCACCACCACCAGCCTGCACAGTGAAAACATCCCCACACCATTACACCACCACCACCAGCCTGCACAGTGAAAACATCCCCACACCATTACACCACCACCACCAGCCTGCACAGTGAAAACATCCCCACACCATTACACCACCACCACCAGCCTGCACAGTGAAAACATCCCCACACCATTACACCACCACCACCAGCCTGCACAGTGAAAACATCCCCACACCATTACACCACCACCACCAGCCTGCACAGTGAAAACATCCCCACACCATTACACCACCACCACCAGCCTGCACAGTAAAAACATCCCCACACCATTACACCACCACCACCAGCCTGCACAGTGAAAACATCCCCACACCATTACACCACCACCACCACCAGCCTGCACAGTGAAAACATCCCCACACCATTACACCACCACCACCAGCCTGCACAGTGAAAACATCCCCACACCATTACACCACCACCACCAGCCTGCACAGTGAAAACATCCCCACACCATTACACCACCACCACCAGCCTGCACAGTGAAAACATCCCCACACCATTACACCACCACCACCAGCCTGCACAGTGAAAACATCCCCACACCATTACACCACCACCACCAGCCTGCACAGTGAAAACATCCCCACACCATTACACCACCACCACCAGCCTGCACAGTGAACATCCCCACACCATTACACCACCACCACCAGCCTGCACAGTGAAAACATCCCCACACCATTACACCACCACCACCAGCCTGCACAGTGAAAACACCCCCCACACCATTACACCACCACCACCAGCCTGCACAGTGAAAACATCCCCACACCATTACACCACCACCACCAGCCTGCACAGTGAAAACATCCCCACACCATTACACCACCACCACCAGCCTGCACAGTGAAACATCCCCACACCATTACCCCCCCACCACCAGCCTGCACAGTGAAAACATCCCCACACCATTACACCACCACCACCAGCCTGCACAGTGGGAACATCCCCCACACCATTACACCACCACCACCAGCCTGCACAGTGAAAACATCCCCACACCATTACACCACCACCACCAGCCTGCACAGTGGTAACAAGGCATGATGGATCCATGTTCTCATTCTGTTTACACCAAATTCTGACTCTACCATCTGAACGTCTCAACAGAAATCCAGACTCATCAGACCAGGCAACACTTTTTCAGTCTTCAACTGTCCAATTTTGGTGAGCTTGTGCAAATTGTAGCCTCTTTGTCCTATTTGTAGTGGAGATGAGTGGTACCCGGTGGGGTCTTCTGCTGTTGTAGCCCATCCGCCTCAAGGTTGTGTGTGTTGTGGCTTCACAAATGCTTTGCTGCATACCTCGGTTGTAACGAGTGGTTATTTCAGTCAAAGTTGCTCTTCTATCAGCTTGAATCAGTCGGCCCATTCTCCTCTGACCTCTAGCATCAACAAGGCATTTTCTCCCACAGGACTGCCGCATACTGGATGTGTTTCCCTTTTCACACCATTCTTTGTAAACCCTAGAAATGGTTGTGTGTGAAAATCCCAGTAACTGAGCAGATTGTGAAATACTCAGACCGGCCCGTCTGCCTGGCACCAACAACCATGCCACGCTCAAAATTGCTTAAATCCCCTTTCTTTCCCATTCTGACATTCAGTTTGGAGTTCAGGAGATTGTCTTGACCAGGACCACACCCCTAAATGCACTGAAGCAACTGCCATGTGATTGGTTGATTAGATAATTGAATTAATGAGAAATTGAACAGGTGTTCCTAATAATCCTTTAGATGAGTGTATAACATACACACACAGGCTTTTTTATATTTATATGAACAAAGTATTGACATTTAGTAACCTCTGAGCTGTCTGTCGATTGACCCCTGAGCTGTCGGTGACCCCTGACCTGTTGAGTGACCCCTGAGCTGTCGAGTGACCTCTGACCTGTTGAGTAACCACAGAGCTGTGGAGTGACCTCTGAGCTGTCTGTCAAGTGACCCCTAACCTGTTGAGTGACCCCTGAGCTGTCGAGTGACCTCTGACATGTCAAGTGACCTCTAACCCATCGAGTGACCTCTAACCCATCGAGTGACCTCTGAGCTGTCGAGTGACTTCTGACCGGTCAAGTGACCTCTAACCTATCAAGTGACCTCTAACCTGTCGGATCCCTGATCTGTCGAGTGACCCCTAACCTGTTGAGTGACTTCTGACCTGTCGAGTAACCCCTGAGCTGGAGTGATCCTGAGCTTTGGAATGACCCCTGATCAGTAGGGTGACCTCTGACCTATCGAGCGACTTTGACCTGTCGAGTGACCCCTGAGCTGTCGGTGACCCCTGACCTGTTGAGTGACCCCTGAGCTGTCGAGTGATCTCTGACCTGTTGAGTAACCCCAGAGCTGTGGAGTGACCTCTGAGCTGTCTGTCAAGTGACCCCTAACCTGTTGAGTGACCCCTGAGCTGTCGAGTGACCTCTGACCTGTTGAGTAACCCCAGAGCTGTGGAGTGACCTCTGAGCTGTCTGTCAAGTGACCCCTAACCTGTTGAGTGACCCCTGAGCTGTCGAGTGACCTTATGACCTGTTGAGTAATCCCAGAGCTGTGGAGTGACCTCTGAGCTGTCTGTCAAGTGACCCCTAACCTGTTGAGTGACCCCTGAGCTGTCAAGTGACCTCTGACCTGTTGAGTAACCCCAGAGCTGTGGAGTGACCTCTGAGCTGTCGAGTAATCTCTGACATGTCAAGTGATCTCTGACCCATCGAGTGACCTCTGAGCTGTCGAGTGACTTCTGACCTGTCGAGTGACCTCTAACCTATCAAGTGACCTCTAACCTGTTGGATCCCTGATCTGTCGAGTGACCCCTAACCTGTTGAGTGACTTCTGACCTGTCGAGTAATTCCTGAGCTGCGGAGTGATCCCTGAGCTTTGGAATGACCCCTGATCTGTCGAATGACCTCTAACCTGTCGGTAACCCCTGACCTGTCGAGTGACCCCTGAGCTGTCGGTGACCCCTGACCTGCCGAGTGACCCCTGACCTGTCGGGTGACCTCTGACCTGTTTGAAGCACAGGCTTCTGAAGAACTTGCTGAGGTGGAAGGCGGCGGGTTTGGCGTCTGCGGTGTCTCTGCTGGTGTCCGGCAGCTGCAAGATCTGAGCGTCTGCGATGGCCGCTCTCAGGCTGAGGCTCTTGAGCAGCTGCGCGGCCGGACGGCGGCCGGAGGTGGGCCGGGACGAGACGCTGATGTAGGTCGCATCCTTCTGCTGCGGCTGGTAACTCACTGCCCGAGAGACACACACACACACACACAGACCGTCAGCGGGCACAGAACTCACCCTTCACGGAGAGGGGCTTTTGACTGCAGTGCCCCCCCCTCTGATATACACCGGTGTGTGTATGACTGGACACCTGTGGCCGAGAGGACGGTGTCCGTGGTGCTGCTCAGCTGCAGGAGGATTGTGGGATAGGTCGGATGGAACAGGAAGAGCTTGCGGAGCACCGGCTCGGCCGCTTGGCTGGTTGCCTTGGTGACGTTCTGCGCCTGTGAGAGCGGATCTCCGGCCCAGAAGAGGAAGACGGATTGGCCGGACGTGGTGAGAACGGACGAGTCCTCCACCGCCAGACGAGGACACACAAACCCCGCCTCCCACAAGCTCCGCCCCCGAGCACCATCGATGATCTGCACCTGCGGGTCACAGACCATCAGCTCGCTGCGCACACGCGTGTGCTAATGAGAAGATAATGAGATGCGCACCTTCCTGACGCCATTGGCCGACTGATGAATGAGTAGATCAGGAACCCCGTCATCATTGAAGTGACCCAACGCTGGACGGCTGCAAACACACACACACACACACACACACACACACACACACACACACACACACATGTTTAAGTCTTGTTTAGGTTAAGTGCAACAGCTCAAACTAAAACTACTTATACATATTAAAAAAACATCAGAATTGGCAGAAAGCACAGCAGGAGTGATGTGTACAGACGTGTGTATGGAGGCGGGGCCGAGGCTCCAGACGGTGTGTGTGTCGCTCTCTCTCAGCACAGACAGACGGCCGTCCGCTCCACACAGGAGGATCCAGAGACTGCGGCTGGAGTTCAGCACTGACACACTGTCCAGATTACTGTGACCCTGAGACTGACCGGCCACCAGAGGCAGCAGGAACTCCACCTGATCTCTACACACACACACATGAGGTCAGGGGTCAGGGTCAGTGTGTGTGAACTCCACCTGATCACACACACACACACGTGAGGTCGGGTCAGGGGTCAGTGTTTGTGTGTGAACTCCACCTGCTGATGTGAATGAGCCGACGAGTTGCTCTTCCTCAGACGCCCCAGCTGGGCTCCTTCAGACGGACCGAGACGAGGCTGCCCTGCCTGTGGCCTGCCTGTAAATCAGGCTGAGAGAGACCCCCTCCACCGTGCCTGAACACACACACACACACACATCCCATGATATTAAAACAGGTCATCTTCATCAGATATTGAAATGATGACATTCCATGACGTTGTATTAAAGAAGGCAAACTATGACTTTAATCATCATTTCATCTTGTGTATGATCATTCTGTGTTTTCTCATATCCTTAAAGAAGGCAAACTATGACTTTAATCATCATTTCATCTTGTGTATGATCATTCTGTGTTTTCCCTCATATCCTGTGATCAGACTCACCCAGTCCAAACAGCACGTAATAGGCTCCGTCATGCTCGTGCAGCTGCGGACCAATCAGCTTCCCCTGAGCCGTGAGGTTAAAGTTCACTGCCGGCCAATCAGAGCTCCTGACCGGCCGGAGATCAAGACCAAAGCCAGATCAGACACCTGAGGACGCCACCATTAGACATGAGCCTGAGTGAATGTGTGTGTGTGTGTGTGTGTGTGTGTGTGTGTGTGTGTGTGTGTGTGTGTGTGTGTGTGTGTGTGCCCAAGCTATGGGTAAATAGTGAAGACCCCAGCGGTGGAGCGGGCGGAAGGTGATGGGGTCAGAACAATCACAACGGCTGGGAAGGCTGAAGAAGGCAACCCCACAGCCACGTGGGTTAACTCAGGATGGTACAGTGGGTAGGGGAGCAAACCCTGAAGACAAACCTGCACCTGGGGGCAGGCATAGGCGGAGTCCAACTGATTGGACCACCGGCATGCCACTGGAGATCCATCTGGCAGGAGTGAAGATGGTGGGAGTGAGGTTTGCGCACCCATACCCCCACCTTAATCCTTACCTATGCGCAAGCTTCTTACTCCCCTTCCCTCTGAAAAAGTCCTGTGGCGATGTGGAATGGTGGTGGGCACAGGCCAAGGATGTGGCTGGGAGTGTCTAGCCAAACCATGCCCACAGGCGGCAATGGAGTGATGGTCATTAGGACTGCGGGATGGAGCAGCGCGTCTTTTCGGCAGCTTCCACTGCGATTGAGCAGCCCCACACTGCTAACCCCTGAGATGGGGGAGGACCTGGAAAAGGTGGTCCAAAAAACTGTCTGCTCCCTACACTCCGGATGGTAAGCCGCAACCGTGGGAGCATCCCCCCTTCGCGGTCGAAAAATCAAAGTGAAAAATAAGCTAAGCATTGCTTGGTGGAACGTTCGCACACTGCTGGACCGGGCCGAAACTCCTGATGGGCCCCACCGCAGTACAGCACTGGTGGCCCTTGAGCTTGCAAGATATAACATCGACATAGCAGCTCTCAGCAAGACTAGACTACATGGGGAGGACTCCTTGACAGAGGTCGGAGCTGGGTACACCTTCTGGAAGGGGGTTCCCAAAGGCAATCGCTGTGAAGTCTAAACTGCTGCAGCGCATTCCCCTGGCAAAGAAACGCTTCGCACTCTCATCAGTGCATACGCTCCCACCCTTGATGCCGAGCATAACATCAAAGATAATTTCAATAGAGCTCTTGACGCCATCCTACAGAAAACCACGACTGCAGACAGGATCATACTCATGGGGACTGGTATGGAGTAAAGTCATCGGCCAATGGGGAAAATGGACCACAACGGGCTCAGACTCCTCTCCCTCTGTGCAGAGCACCAGCGGGTCATTACTAACACCATCTTCCAGTTGAAGAACAGGTTCAAGACCACCTGGCAGCACCCACGCTAAAAACATTGGCATCTCCTTGACTACGTGATTGTCCATCAAAAAGACAGACAAGATGTCCTCTCCACCCGTGTTATGAGAGAAGCTGACTGCTGGACTAACCATCTCATGGTCCGATTCAAGTTACTCATGAGCATTCAACCTCGCAGCCCGAAGACAGCCTCACACAAGAAACTCAACCGTACAGCCACACCACCAAAGCCAACCTCCGGCGGTTTCTTGATGAAAACCTCAACAAGATCCCAGGAAGAATCACCCAACTGGCATGATCTGCGTCAGGCTATTTATAGCGCAGCCTCAGGCCAATCAAGGAAACATCATCAGGACTGGTTCGACTGTAACTCAGCTGAGATACAGTCACTCTTAAAAACCAAGCACGAAGCCCATAAAGCTCTCCTGTTCTCCCACCCTTATAACCTCCTTCACTGCTGCAAGAGAAACCCAGCGATCCTTCGGATTAGGAGAACACCTGGCAGTTGCAAAAGGTGCAAGATCTCCAGAATCTGGCCGACTGTAACAACACTCAAGGATTTTACGATGCCTTAAAAGCATTGTATGGCCCCAGGAAACAAGCGATTACTCCAGACCGATCAGCTGACGGGTCCACGCTTTTCAAGGACCGCCACGAGATTCTTGACCGTTGGGCAAATCACTTCGACAGTCTCTTCAACCACACTAACCCTGCTGACCCACATACCCTGGATAATCTGCCAGACCTGCCACCAACCATGCATCTGGATACCCCACCACTCTACTCCGAACTCCAGCAAGCCATTGCAAGGCTGAAGGACAACAAATGCGCTGGACCCGATGGAATCCCTGCAGAGGTTTTCAAACAAGGAGGAAACATCCTCAAGTGCTGTCTGCACCTCCTGATCCAAACATCTGGGAACATGGGACCCTCCCACAGGACTGGAAGGATGCTAACATCGTGGTCATTTACAAGCAGAGAAGAGATAGAGCAGTCTGCGGCAACAGCCGTGGGATATCTCTCCTCTCCATCGCAGGGAAAGTCTTGGCCAAGATCATGCTCCGTAGCTGTGCTCCCGGAAACGCAGTGTGGCTTCTGGAAGTCCAGATCCACAATAGACATGATTTTTGTCTTGAGACAGCTGCTGGAGAAGAGCCGAGAACAGCACAAGGCCTTTACATAGCCTTCATCGACCTCTCTCTAAACTCGGGATACCACCCAAGGTTTCTCAGCATCCTACAGCAGTTGCATGATGGGATGCAAGACAGAGTGCTCATGGGAAAACTTCAGTCAGAATCTTTCGAGGTAAACTTTGGGGTGAAACAAGGCTGTGTCTTGGCCCTGTGCTCTTAACATCCTCCTTTCTGTCATCACCTGCCTCTTCCATTGTGTCATGGGGCAGGAAGACTCGACGGAAGCCTCTTTAACATCCGCCGACTCCAGGCTCCCACAAAGACGAAGACCCGCCAAATCTGTTTCAGAGCTTCAGTATGCTGATGACTGCGGTCGTAGCTCACAGCACGGACTCTTATGCAGCACGCCCTCAACACAATATCCCGTCTGTACCATTCTTTTGGCCTGCAGGTTAACATTCAAAACCCAGAGGTCATGTCCCATCTCACCACCCCCGCCCCCGTACCCCCCAGTTTTCACATAAGCGGTGTCCCACTTAAAACAGTGGACCACTTCACCTACCTCGGCTCCACTCTGTCCTCATGCTGCTCCCTTGATACAGAAATACACACCCGGATAAAACTCTTTTGGACGCAGCAGGGTTTTTGAAAACCGTAACCTGAAGGTCAGTACCAAGGTCGCTGTCTACAGTGAAGTCTGTCTCCATACCGCCAGCACTTCACCAACCTAGAGGCCTTCAATATCCACTGCCTTCAGAAGATCCTCAATTTGTCCTGGGAAGACCAAATCCCCGACACACCCATCCTCAGCAATACTGGCTTAATCTGCATGGAAGCAGCTGTGGCCAAAAAACATCTGCGTTGGATAGGGCACACCATATGCATGCCTGAACACCGCCAGCCCCGCCAAGTCCTCTACAGTCAACTACTGGGGGCAAAGCGCCCCGCTGGAGGGCAAAAGCAGCGTTTAAAGGACTACACCAGGGGTCTTCTAAAGCGAGGGAGCATTCCCTTCACACAGCTCGAATCTCTGGCACTCGACAGATCAGCCTGGCAGCTCACCTGTGCCACTGCAGTCTCTCAAATACACCAAATCAAACAAGACCGACGATCCGAGAGATGCATCAAGAGTGGTTTCCCTTGCTCCATCTGATGGAAGAGTGTGCGGATCTAGGATCGGTCATCCCCCACCCGCATTGCTGAGCAAGACTCATCATCGAATACGATGGGCAACTAAGAGAGTGTGTTGTGTGTGATGGGTAGGTTTAGGGGCAGTGTGTGTGTAATGGGTAGGTTTAGGGGCAGTGAGTGTGTGTGTGTGTGTGTGTGTGTGTGTGGTCACCTGGTCTGCTGGCAGTGTGGCGATCAGCAGGTCAGGAAAGGCGTCTCCGTCCAGGTCGGGCAGCAGAACCGCGTGAGACTCCACGTCTCCTACAGCTGCCGTCCACCACGTCCGGCCTGAAACACACTCATATCATCACACACACGCGTGTTCATCTGTCGTGAGCGAGTGTGTGTGAGAGAGACAGACCTGTGGAGGCGATTGACGGTGATGATGTGACCGGAGCTGATCAGGACGCAGGCGGAGGAAAGTGGATCTGCACTTCCTGTCTGGAGGCCACACTGAACGGAGAACAGCGGCTCCCTGAGCGGCCTCGTCCACAGCAGCTGACCACTGTCTCCACTGACCGCTGACACGCTGAACTCTACACACACACACACACACACACACTGCTGGAGTAGACTGATTTCTCAACCGCACGGTAGACCTTACTTTGATAAGCTCCTGTTTGCCATAATGTTCCAAAGTATGCGTGACCAGAGGACCGACTGAAGCGTGACAATAGACTGGATTATGAGGACGTCCATTGGGATATTTAATTGTGTTCATCAAGCAGACATAGTAAAAAAATGTTACTCACACATACACCGACCAGGCATAACATAATGACCAGTGAATAACACTTGATCTCTTCCTCACGGCTCCTGTTAGTGGGTGGGATATATTAGGCAGCAAGTGAACATTTTGTCCTCAGAGTTGATGTGTTAGAAGCAGGAAAAATGGGCAAGCGTAAGGATTTGAGTGAGTTTGACAAGGGCCAGATTGTGATGGCTAGACGACTGGGTCAGAGCATCTCCAAAACTGCAGCTCTTGTGGGGTGTTCCCGGTCTGCAGTGGTCAGGATCTATCAAAAGTGCTCCAAGGAAGGAACAGTGGAGAACCGGCCACAGGGTCATGGGCGGCCCAGGCTCATTGATGCACGTGTGGAGCGAAGGCTGGCCCGTGGTCCGATCAAACAGACGAGCTACTGGAGCTCAAACTGCTCAAGAAGTTTACCGGGGAACACATGGCCCCAGGATGCACTATGGGAAGAAGGCGAGCGGAGGTGATGCTTTGGGCAATGTTCTGCTGGGAAACCTTGGGTCCTGCCATCCATGTGGATGTTCCTTTGACACGCCCCACCTACCTAAGCATTGCTTGAGACCATGTACAGCCTTTCATGGAAACGGTATTCCCTGGAGGCTGTGGCTCTTCCAGCAGGATAATGCTCCTGACACAAAGCACAAATGCTTCAGGAATGGTTTGAGGAGCTCAACAACAAGTTTGAGGTGTTGACTTGGCCTTCAAATTCCCAGATCTCAATCCAATCGAGCATCTGTGGGATGTGCTGAACAAACAAGTCCGATCCATGGAGGCCCCGCCTCGTGGGACTTAAAGGATCTGCTGCTAACATCTTGGTGCCAGATACCACAGCACACCTTCAGGGGTCTAGAGGAGTCCATCAGAGACAGGTCAGGAAACGGGGAAACGGGGGACCAACACAATATTAGGAAGGTGGTCATAATGTTATGCCTGATCGGTTTCATTCAACATTCAAAAAACCTCATGAAATACTGTCAATGTAAAGCAAGATTTACCATGAACGGACATCTCAACCGAACGGTTTCCTGAGGTCATATTTTATTAAAAAAATGTTTCACTGGCTCCTTCTAAAGTAAACTGTTCTACTGGAGGAGAGGCCGTTATCGTTAGTTATCGTTACAGTTATCGTTACAGTTATCGTTACAGTTATCGTTACAGTTATCGTTACAGTTATCATTACAGTTATCGTTACAGTTATCATTACAGTTATCATTACAGTTATTGTTACAGTTTATCATTACAGTTATCATTACAGTTATCGTTACAGTTATTGTTACAGTTATCGTTAGTTATCGTTACAGTTATCGTTACAGTTATGGTTACAGTTATTACAGTTATCGTTAGTTATTGTTACAGTTTTCGCTACAGTCGTTACAGTTTATCATTACAGTTATCGTTACAGTTATCGTTACAGTTATCGTTACAGTTATTGTTACAGTTTTCGCTACAGACGTTACAGTTTATCATTAGTTATCGTTACAGTTATTGTTACAGTTATTGTTACAGTTTTCGCTACAGTTGTTACAGTTATTGTTACAGTTATCGTTACAGTTTATCATTAAAGTTATTGTAACAGTTATCGTTACAGTTATTGTTACAGTTATTGTTACAGTTTTTCGCTACAGTCGTTACAGTTTATCATAACAGTTATCGTTACAGTTTATCATTACAGTTATCGTTACAGTTATCGTTACAGTTATGGTTACAGTTATTGTTATAGTTTTAGCTACAGTCGTTACAGTTTATCATTACAGTTATTGTTACAGTTAGTTATCGTTACAGTTATCGTTACAGTTATCGTTACAGTTTATCATTACAGTTATCGTTACAGTTATCGTTACAGTTATCGTTACAGTTTATCATTACAGTTATCGTTACAGTTATCGTTACAGTTATCGTTACAGTTATCGTTAGTTATCGTTACAGTTATTGTTACAGTTATCATTACAGTTATCATTATAGTTATCATTATAGTTATCATTATAGTTATCATTACAGTTATCATTATAGTTATCATTACAGTTATCATTATAGTTATCATTATAGTTATCATTATAGTTATCGTTACAGTTATCGTAAGTTATTGTTACAGTTATTGTTACAGTTATTTTTACAGTTATCGATACAGTTATCGTTACAGTTATCGTTACAGTCGTTACAGTTTATCATTACAGTTATTGTTACAGTTAGTTATCGTTACAGTTATCGTTACAGTTATTGTTACTGTTTTAGCTACAGTCATTACAGTTATTGTTACAGTTATCGTTACAGTTATTGTTACAGTTATTGTTACAGTTATCGATACAGTTATTGTTACAGTTTTGCTACAGTCGTTACAGTTTATCATTACAGTTTATCATTACAGTTATCGTTACAGTTATTGTTACAGTTATCGTTACAGTTATCGTAAGTTATTGTTACAGTTATCACAGTTATTGTTACAGTTATCGATACAGTTATTGTTACAGTTTTTGCTACAGTCGTTACAGTTTATCATTACAGTTATCGTTAGTTATCGTTACAATTATTGTTACAGTTATTGTTACAGTTTTGTTACAGTTATCGTTAGTTATCGTTACAATTATTGTTACAGTTATTGTTACAGTTTTGCTACAGTCGTTACAGTTTAACATTACAGTTATCGTTAGTTATCGTTACAATTATTGTTACAGTTATTGTTACAGTTTATCATTACAGTTATCGTTAGTTATCGTTACAATTATTGTTACAGTTATTGTTACAGTTTATCCTTACAGTTATCGTTAGTTATCGTTACAATTATTGTTACAGTTATCGTTACAGTTTGTCATTGCAGTTATCGTTACAGTTATCGTTACAGTTATTGTTGCACAGTTATCGTTACAGTTATCGATACAGTTATTGTTACAGTTTTGCTACAGTCATTACAGTTTATCATTACAGTTATCGTTACAGTTATTGTTAAAGTTTCCGCTACAGTCGTTAAAGTTATTGTTACAGTTTATCATTACAGTTATCGTTACAGTTATCGTTACAGTTATCGTTACAGTTATCGTTACAGTTATCGTTACAGTTATTGTTACAGTTTTGCTACAGTCGTTACAGTTTATCATTACAGTTATCGTTACAGTTATTGTTAGTTATCATTAGTATCGTTACAGTCGTTACAGTTGTCATTACAGTTGTTATTATCTGTATAGTTTTTAGAGATTTCTCTTGTTTTCCGCCCTCTCTTGTGCTCACCTTTGTTCTGCGTGCTCATTGGCTGACTGTCATTAGAGACACTCGTGACTCCGATCAAAACGTCCTCCAGTCCGTCTCCATCCACATCCCACAGCGCCAGCGGAGGCGACGTCACGCCTGAGAACACACACACACACACACACACACACACACACACACACACACACACACACACACACACACACACACACACACGCACACACACACACACACACACACACACACACACACACACACACACACACACACACACACACACACACACACACACACACACACACACACACACACACACACACACACACCACACACACACACACACACACGCGTGTTGAGTCTGCAGGGTCCTCTGGTGCTGTGGTGCTGAGAGCATCACTCACCGCTCACGTCTCCGAGCTCCGTCTGCCAGTGCGTGCGGTGCGGCGCCCCCTGTGGGCAGGGGATGAGGAAGGCACACAGCAGCACCAGCAGCGCCGCACAGCTCAGAGGCAGCAGGAACGCTGTGGTCCGCACCGCCCCGCGCACAGCCGCTGCCTTCTCCTGCGCGGCTCCGCCCACACCCCGCACAGGCCCCGCCTCCGCATCCAGCCCCGCCCCCTCCTCAAACTCCTCCTCCTCGTCCCTCAGGCCGGCCCCGGCCGCGCTCAGGCCGTTCCGGGGATAGTTCAGCACCAGGTCATCGTCCTCCGTCTCATCCTCGCTGTCCGCCTGCGTGAGCGGGTCGTACTCGCCCAGATCCGAGCCCTTCTTCCCTGCGGCGGGCGAACACTCACACTTTACAGAGCTTTATCCAACAATACAGCATTCTAATTAAACACATCATTTTACATTTTGAGGAAAATTCATAATTTTTCTTATTTGAGGAAAC
Organism: Gobiocypris rarus; assembly: GCA_023029165.1. NCBI lineage: Eukaryota > Metazoa > Chordata > Actinopteri > Cypriniformes > Gobionidae > Gobiocypris > Gobiocypris rarus. The sequence goes on from CM040934.1 coordinate 47,139,072, forward strand.
AGCGACCAATCCTTTCTTTGCTAAACCCCTGTGGTCACGTGACATTGCCGTTTACCATGGTGCTGTCCACTCATACCATGGTAAGATGCTGTCGAGAATAATGTCATATTATATAACCGCTCGTTCTGACGTCGTTCTCAGTGCAGGTCAGTGTGTGTATAATAACCAGCTCGTGTATAATAATAATCATGATAATTAAAGCATTTGAACGCATCGTAGCGACATAACGGAATGAGATGCGTGAGGTAATCCCATCACTGACGTCACCGAGCGGAGCACAAACACCGCGCGTCACATCTGAAGCGCTGCTCATTACACCCTCATTCATTTGACCGCTTATTAGAGATTAATATTTGACTTACCCGGTAATTTCAGAGCTCGAGACAGAGCTGCAGCCATGGCGCGAGAGATGTTATCGCGACGCGCGTGTGTGTGTGTGTGCCGCTGCAGCCGCAGCGCTGAACAGATGCATCACGGGAAATGGAGTCCGAGGAACAGCAACCAAACCTGAATATAACACACACAGGCGGTGAAATGTGCCGTGTTTATTTATATTATGATGATGATTCAGTCTCAAATGGAAATATTCTTGCTTTCATGAGTATTTAACTGTATTAAAGGATATGACAAAAGTAGCCACTCATTTAGGGTCTCACAAAACAAACTGTTTATCTAAATTAAGTTTAATGTATTTAAATATATTCTTAAATAGATGAAATACTATGTCATTTTGGAATATATATATATATATATATATATATATATATATATATATATATATATATATATATATATATATATATATATATATATATATATATATATATATATATATAGTTATTTATTTAGAGTTATAATTATGTACTTATTTAAATTAATTGATTTTGTATTGAAATAAAGCGATTTGTATCTGGTGTATTTTCTCTGGCCTCTGGCGCCCCCGTGTGTCCCTCCGCGGACCCGCAGGCTCTCAGCTCTCTCTTACATAATCCTATCGCTCTGGAACAATGCAATACTTTATCACGTATAAAAACATGTTTTCCTCACAGAAGTGTGCTGCACCATTCCTGTGGGATCCAGAAGGCACAGCATTGTGTTTATATCTCAGTATGTCTGCTAATCCAGTCTGGACCTGTGTCTTGTTTACAGACGATTCCGCAGTGAAATGAAGCGAACAAACGAGCAACGTCTTATGCACGTGATCTCGATATTCGTTAAAAATAAGGTTCATCAATGCCTTTATAATATTCGAATCCGGAGGAAGCTCATGCAGGGACTGTGTGCTTCCACAACCAGACAACATCTCTCCGGCATGAGCCGGTGGGCGGGGCTACAGAAGCGGGCGGGACTCCTTCTGTGACGTCATCGATCAGTAGTATTATTAGTATATCTGAGAGCTCTCGTTTTCAATAAAAGCTTTTCTTTGACTAACAAGGACGTTTGCAGCTCTGAAACTTACCTTTAACATATCACAGGTTTTTAGATATTGAAAGGTTTTTTTATTATAAACGTATATATTCAATTTCATCTCCTACCGTATCGGAGAGAAATGTGGTAGCACGCGGATTTGCCATGTGTGGGTCTTTAATGCATGCATAATACTCATTTTGTATTATTCGTTATTATTACTTTATTTAACCAGGAAATCATATTGAGACTATCGTCTCTTTTCAAATGATCTCTTATATACCATGCAACAGCTAAAAAGGACAAAAGTTAAGGAGCTGTATGTAGGATTGTGGCCAAAACTGGTACTGCAATCACTTTCAAATTACTGTACAGCACTTTTAAAATGACAATAATATCTGGCGGACTACTGTTGTCAGTGATATAAGTATTTGAATTTGAACATGATTTCTTAATGTCTAGTGACATTAGAAAACTGATAAATAACAATCTATCACTGCCTTATAAATAAAATAAGCCAATCCCAATTGGGCAGGCCTTTAGTAACAAGTAACTTGAGTTATGTAATCGGATTACTTTTCAAGTAACTATTAAAGTAACTCATTACTTTTCAAATTTACAACAAAGTATCAGTTACTTCCACAGTGATTTGACTGACAGCAGAGGCGTGTGTGTGAACATGATAGTTACTGTAGTTATGAGCGTTTATTCATATCATTTGCATAAGATTGAGAATTCCCTCCGAGAGAATAAAATCGTCAAATGCTAAATATGCAAAGCTCCAATAATTAAATGTTAAATAGCCTTTAATGACCAATTAGCTGCTGACCTTTAATCATTCAGTTAAACTTACTAGATTATTATTATTTTTTCTCGTGTGTCCTATTCTCCCGTTATCCAGAGCAGCGCCCTCTACTGTTCATGTGGGAATCTGTATTTTTACCTCAGCCAAATAGGTTATTATTTCATTTTGGTATGAAGAGGTCTTTACATTTGCACAAAAATAGAATCTTAAATAAACCAAGCCCAACCCAGGTCAGAAAAAGTAACGCAAAGTAACGTAACACATTACTTCTCTTAAAAAGTAACTAAGTAACTCAATAAGTTACTTTTAAAGGGAGTACCGAAATATTGTAATGCATTACTACTGATGTACAGATTATCTCCATAGTCTATAACAGATAAAACGGTAGCAGCAACAAGTTCCCTTCTTGCTTTTAAACTGAAACAAGCCTTATTTCTATAATATAACCCTATAACCTCAGCTTTTATTAACCAGGTTCTAACTTAACCAGGTTATGGGGTTTAAATGTGAGCTTTTCCTCTAGTTAAAAACCCAAGTAATTATAATATGACACTCTTCCAATTCTCTGGAGTGAGTAAATAACATACATTTTGTCTTTTTTAAATTAAGTACCGATTTTAAGTTAAGTAAATCTTTTTGTAGAACTGTAAAAGCATCCTGCAGTTTCTGTCATGGCTCATATGGAGATCTAGCAGTGCTGTATATGATATTATCGTCGCATAGAGATGTGCAGCCGCATCTGTACATCATCATGGAGATCGTAATCACCTTCAGCTAGTTCTGCCTCCCCTGATATAATGCCTTCACAGCTGACATATTGATTACCCCAATTATAGACAGACATTTTAACAAAATGGTGTGATCAACCGTATCAAATGCTTGTGAAAGATCGATAAATAACACTTTACTTTACAATCAATAGCACTAACAATATCATCAGCTGCCTCTGTAACTGCTGTGATGTGCTATACCGGACTGAGAGGGAATAAGATCATCCTTTACTGATCACTTACCAATGACGCAAACATGTTGAGTCAATATGAGTTCTGAAATAAGACGATAATTGTCCAAAATAGTTTTAAAAAGTGTTGTTACATGCGCTGTCTTCGAAGTATAATGTTTTGTTCTAAAGATAAATAAAAAATATAAGTTATTGGTTCAACAATAATATTAGCCACAAGTTTGGTAAAGCGAATAAAACCTTCTCCCTTGAAACTGGTTCACAGGTAAAGCGGTTCGAGCCCCAGAGATTGGGCTGAAAGATGTTCTTGCTAAAGTCATTGTTAAAGAAGTCAACTACATCTTTTTTATCTATAATTTGTTCATTATTAACAATTATTATTTTTCGGAAGTGCTGAAAATAACGAATTTTCATCGAATTTATAGTTTTCCAAAATGTAGCTGGGATTTTTAAGTTTTTTTCTAATTAAAACAGAACTGTGACTTAACTTTGCGTTTTACATTTATGTCTTAGATATCTCAAATTAACCCAACCATTGCCCAGATTTCCTTGCCTTTGCCCAAGCCAAATCCCGTTCATCCCGTTGATGGATAATACCTCAGAAACAGGGATTGTCCCTTTACTTTGAACTTCCTCATGTGTTTGCAGTTTAAATATAATGGCCACACGCATCATTACAACAGTTCACACTTGCTGCAGATGAAATATAATGAGGATAACACTGAATAAATATGTTTTTGTCAGGTTAAAACGGATAATTGATCACTCAAACGCTTTTATCTAATCGCACATCTGCCATGTTTGTAGTTCTTTAACACTTTTTAAATCCGCGTTTGTAGTTCTAAACGAAGTAAATAGTAAACCATCCGGGTCTCTTTGGAAAACTCTTTTCAGCGTACAGCGATTTGGGACATACTAACCCTATTTTTGAATACAGTTTGGGCCTTAGGATATGTGTATCTGATGTATCTAGTCCCTCCGCGCAGTTCTAGCGCCCCCGTGTGTCCCTCCGCGCAGCTATAGCACCCCGTGTGTCCCTCCGCGGAACTCTAGCGCCCCCGTGTGTTCCTCCGGTGGACCTGCAGGCTCTACGTTCTTCCTGAATGTTGAATACAAGCTTAGCATTGATCATTAAATCTCTTTTTATCGACATTATTAGGGGTATCGGGGCAGATCCTGGTTCCGCGTGGCATCTCACTAAGTAGGTGAGTCACCTCGGCGGACGGACCTGTACCCTTTCAAAAATTTCTCTCGCGAGTATGAGCGAGGACACGGGCGTCACCCCGCGTCGTTATTTTCCTTACTCATCAGTTTAAGGCATGACCCGATCTGAGGCGCGCTCGCGCTTCCGTTCCCGCGCGCCGGTGTGTACGGTGACGGTGAGGAGAGCGCGA
>CM040934.1:47148638-47151138 GCA_023029165.1 Gobiocypris rarus
TGTGTGTGTGTGTGTGTGATGGTGTGTGATGGTGTGTGTGTGATGTGTGTGTGTGTGATGATGTGTGATGATGTGTGATGTGTGTGATGGTGTGTGTGTGTGATGGCGTGTGATGGTGTGTGTGTGTGTGTGTGTGTGATGTGTGTGTGTGTGTGTGTGTGTGTGTGTGTGTGTGATGACATGTGATGGTGTGATGATCTGTGATGGTGTGTGTGATGACGTGTGATGGTGTGTGTGTGTGTGTGTGTGTGTGATGACGTGATGGTGTGTGTGTGTGTGATTGTGTGTTTGTGTGATGACATGTGATGGTGTGATGATGTGTGATGGTGTGTGTGTGATGGTGTTAGATGAGCTGTGTGTGTGTGATGACATGTGATGTGTGATGGTGTGTGTGTGATGACGTGTGATGGTGTGTGTGTGTGATGGTGTGTGTGTGATGACGTGTGATGGTGTGTCTGTGATGACGTGTGATGACGAGTGATGGTGTGTGTGATGGTGTGTGTGTGATGACTGACATGTGATGGTGTGTGTGTGTGTGTGATGACATGTGATGGTGTGTGTGTGTGTGTGTGTGTGATGACATGTGATGGTGTGTGTGTGTGATGACGTGATGGTGTGTGTGTGATGACAAGTGATGGTGTGTGTGATGGTGTGTGTGTGTGTGTGATGATGTGTGATGGTGTGTGTGTGTGATGTGTGATGATGGTGTGTGTGTGTGTGATGGTGTGTGTGATGACGAGTGATGGTGTGTGTGTGTGTGTGATGACATGTGATGGTGTGTGTGTGATGGCAGTGATGGTGTGTGTGTGATTGTGTGATTGTGTGATGGTGTGTGTGTGTGTGTGTGTGTGTGATGGCGTGATGGTGTGTGATGTGTGTGTGTGTGATGACATGTGATGGTGTGTGTGTGTGTGTGTGATGACATGTGATGGTGTGTGTGATGACATGTGATGGTGTGTGTGTGTGTGATGGTGATGGTGTGTGTGTGATTGTGTGATGATGTGTGATAATGTGTGATGGTGTGTGTGATGGTGTGTGTGTGTGTGTGATGGTGTGTGTGTGATGGTGTGTGTGTGTGTGTGATGGTGTGTGTGTGTGATGACATGTGATGGTGTGTGTGATGGCGTGTGTGTGTGTGTGTGTGTGTGATGACGTGATGGTGTGTGTGTGTGTGATTGTGTGTTTGTGTGATGACATGTGATGGTGTGATGATGTGTGATGGTGTGTGTGTGATGACGTGTGATGGTGTTTGTGTGTGTGTGATGACATGTGATGTGTGATGATGTGTGATGGTGTGTGTGTGATGACGTGTGATGGTGTGTGTGTGTGATGGTGTGTGTGTGATGACGTGTGATGGTGTGTGTGTGATGACGAGTGATGGTGTGTGTGTGATGGTGTGTGTGTGATGACTGACATGTGATGGTGTGTGATGGTGTGTGTGTGTGTGTGTGTGTGTGATGACATGTGATGGTGTGTGTGTGTGATGACGTGATGGTGTGTGTGTGTGATGGTGTGTTAGATGGCGTGTGATGGTGTGTGTGTGTGATGACAAGTGATGGTGTGTGTGTGTGATGGTGTGTGTGTGATGGTGATGGTGTGTGTGTGTGTGTGTGTGTGTGATGGCGTGTGATGGTGTGTGTGTGATGGTGTGTGTGTGTGATGGTGTGTGTGTGTGATGGTGTGTGTGTGTGTGTGTGTGTGATGACATGTGATGGTGTGTGTGTGATGAGTGATGTGTGTGTGTGTGATGTGTGTGATGGTGTGTGTGTGTGGTGATGTGATGGTGTGTGTGTGTGATGACGTGATGGTGTGTGTGTGTGATGACATGTGATGGTGTGTGTGATGACATGTGATGGTGTGTGTGTGTGTGTGATGACATGTGATGGTGTGTGTGATGACATGTGATGGTGTGTGTGTGTGATGACGAGTGATGGTGTGTGTGTGATTGTGTGATGATGTGTGATAATGTGTGATGGTGTGCGTGTGATGGTGTGTGTGTGTGTGTGTGTGATGGTGTGTGTGTGATGATGTGTGTGTGTGTGTGTGTGTGTGTGTGTGATGGTGTGTGTGTGATGACATGTGATGGTGTGTGTGTGATGGTGTGTGTGTGTGTGTGATGGTGTGTGTGTGTGATGACATGTGATGGTGTGTGTGTGTGCGTGTGATGGTGTGTGTGTGTGTGTGATGGTGTGTGTGTGATGTGTGATGGTGTGTGTGTGATGGTGTGATGTGTGATGGTGTGTCAATCAATCAATCAATCAATCAATCAATCAACTTTATTTATATAGCGCTTTTACAATGACGATTGTTTCAAAGCAGCTTCACAGTGTTAAACAGGACAACATTGCAACAAAATTTGATTTGGCTAGTTTAATTTGGATAGTTTATAGAATTATATATGACCAAATTAATAAATTCTATTTGTATATTTAGTTGAGATCACTTGGATCATAATTTGAGTGTCCCCAACTGAGCAAGCCAAGCCAAAGCGACAGTGGCA
>CM040934.1:47153638-47181138 GCA_023029165.1 Gobiocypris rarus
ACTCACTCACACACTCCTCACTCACTCACTCACTCACACACTCACTCCTCACACTCACTCCACTCACACACTCACACTCACTCCTCCTCACTCACACACTCACTCACACACTCCTCACACACTCACTCACTCACTCCTCCACACACTCACACACTCACACACTCCTCACACACTCACTCCTCACTCACTCCTCACTCCACACTCACTCACACACTCACACACTCACTCACTCACACACTCACTCACTCCTCTCCACACACTCACACTCACTCACACACACACACACTCACCACACACCACTCACACTCCACACACACACACTCACTCCTCACACACTCACTCCTCACACTCACACTCACACTCACTCCTCCTCACTCACTCACTCACACACACACTCCACACACACACTTACTCACACACTCACACACACTCACTCACACTCACTCACTCACACACTCACTCACACACTCACTCACTCACTCACTCACTCACTCACTCACTCACTCACTCACTCACACACACTCACACACACTCACCACACACTCACACACACACACACACACACACACACACTCACACACACACCTCATGACCTGTCTGTCTCTCTCAGCCTGTCTTCAGTCCTCTGGAGGATACAAACACACACACACACACACACACACACACACACACACACACACACACACACTCCTCATGACCTGTCTGTCTCTCTTAGCCTGTCTTCAGTCCTCTGGAGGATACACACACACCTCATGACCTGTCTGTCTCTCTCAGGCTGTCTTCAGTCCTCTGGAGGATACACATACACACACACACACACACACACCCCTCATGACCTGTCTGTCTCTCTCAGCCTGTCTTCAGTCCTCTGGAGGATACACACACACCTCATGACCTGTCTGTCTCTCTCAGCCTGTCTTCAGTCCTCTGGAGGATACACACACACACACACACACACACTCCTCATGACCTGTCTGTCTCTCTCAGCCTGTCTTCAGTCCTCTGGAGGATACACACACACACACACACACACTCCTCATGACCTGTCTGTCTCTCTCAGCCTGTCTTCAGTCCTCTGGAGGATACACACACACACACCCTCATGACCTGTCTGTCTCTCTCAGCCTGTCTTCAGTCCTCTGGAGGATACACACACACACACACACACACACACACACACACACCTCATGACCTGTCTGTCTCTCTCAGCCTGTCTTCAGTCCTCTGGAGGATACACACACACACACACACTCCTCATGACCTGTCTGTCTCTCTCAGCCTGTCTTCAGTCCTCTGGAGGATACACACACACACACACACACACACACCTCATGACCTGTCTGTCTCTCTCAGCCTGTCTTCAGTCCTCTGGAGGATACACACACACACACACACACACACACACACACACACTCCTCATGACCTGTCTGTCTCTCTCAGCCTGTCTTCAGTCCTCTGGAGGATACACACACACACACACACACACACCTGTCTGTCTCTCTCAGCCTGTCTTCAGTCCTCTGGAGGATATACACACACACACACACACACACACCCTCATGACCTGTCTGTCTCTCTCAGCCTGTCTTCAGTCCTCTGGAGGATACACACACACACACACACACACTCTCTGACCTGTCTGTCTCTCTCAGCCTGTCTTCAGTCCTCTGGAGGATACACACACACACACTCCTCATGACCTGTCTGTCTCTCTCAGCCTGTCTTCAGTCCTCTGGAGGATACACACACACACACACTCCTCATGACCTGTCTGTCTCTCTCAGCCTGTCTTCAGTCCTCTGGAGGACACACACACACACACACACACACTCCTCATGACCTGTCTGTCTCTCTCAGCCTGTCTTCAGTCCTCTGGAGGATACACACACACTCCTCATGACCTGTCTGTCTCTCTCAGCCTGTCTTCAGTCCTCTGGAGGATACACACACACTCCTCATGACCTGTCTGTCTCTCTCAGCCTGTCTTCAGTCCTCTGGAGGATACACACACACACACACACACCCCTCATGACCTGTCTGTCTCTCTCAGCCTGTCTTCAGTCCTCTGGAGGATACACATACACACACACACTCCTCATGACCTGTCTGTCTCTCTCAGCCTGTCTTCAGTCCTCTGGAGGATACACACACACACACACACTCATGACCTGTCTGTCTCTCTCAGCCTGTCTTCAGTCCTCTGGAGGATACACACACACACACACACACTCCTCATGACCTGTCTGTCTCTCTCAGCCTGTCTTCAGTCCTCTGGAGGATACACACACACACACACACACACCCCTCATGACCTGTCTGTCTCTCTCAGCCTGTCTTCAGTCCTCTGGAGGATACACACACACACACACTCCTCATGACCTGTCTGTCTCTCTCAGCCTGTCTTCAGTCCTCTGGAGGATACACACACACACACACACACACACTCCTCATGACCTGTCTGTCTCTCTCAGCCTGTCTTCAGTCCTCTGGAGGACACACACACACACACACACACACACCCTCATGACCTGTCTGTCTCTCTCAGCCTGTCTTCAGTCCTCTGGAGGATACACACACACACACACACACACACACCCCTCATGACCTGTCTGTCTCTCTCAGCCTGTCTTCAGTCCTCTGGAGGATACACACACACACATACACACACACCCCCTGTCTGTCTCTCTCAGCCTGTCTTCAGTCCTCTGGAGGATACACACACACACACACACACACACCCCTCATGACCTGTCTGTCTCTCTCAGCCTGTCTTCAGTCCTCTGGAGGATACACACACACACACACACACACACACACACACACACACTCCTCATGACCTGTCTGTCTCTCTCAGCCTGTCTTCAGTCCTCTGGAGGATACACACACACACACTCCTCATGACCTGTCTGTCTCTCTCAGCCTGTCTTCAGTCCTCTGGAGGATATACACACACACACACACACACACACCCCTCATGACCTGTCTGTCTCTCTCAGCCTGTCTTCAGTCCTCTGGAGGATACACACACACACACACACACACATGACACTGTCTGTCTCTCTCAGCCTGTCTTCAGTCCTCTGGAGGATACACACACACACACTCCTCATGACCTGTCTGTCTCTCTCAGCCTGTCTTCAGTCCTCTGGAGGATACACACACACACACACTCCTCATGACCTGTCTGTCTCTCTCAGCCTGTCTTCAGTCCTCTGGAGGATACACATACACACACACACACTCCTCATGACCTGTCTGTCTCTCTCAGCCTGTCTTCAGTCCTCTGGAGGATACACACACACACACTCCTCATGACCTGTCTGTCTCTCTCAGCCTGTCTTCAGTCCTCTGGAGGATACACACACACACACACACACACACACTGTCTCTCTCAGCCTGTCTTCAGTCCTCTGGAGGATACACACACACACACACACACACCCCTCATGACCTGTCTGTCTCTCTCAGCCTGTCTTCAGTCCTCTGGAGGATACACACACACACACACTCCTCATGACCTGTCTGTCTCTCTCAGCCTGTCTTCAGTCCTCTGGAGGATACACACACACACACACACCTCATGACCTGTCTGTCTCTCTCAGCCTGTCTTCAGTCCTCTGGAGGATACACACACACACACACACACCCCTCATGACCTGTCTGTCTCTCTCAGCCTGTCTTCAGTCCTCTGGAGGATACACACACACACACACACACACTCATGACCTGTCTGTCTCTCTCAGCCTGTCTTCAGTCCTCTGGAGGATACACACACACACACACACACACTCCTCATGACCTGTCTGTCTCTCTCAGCCTGTCTTCAGTCCTCTGGAGGATACACACACACACACACACACTCCTCATGACCTGTCTGTCTCTCTCAGCCTGTCTTCAGTCCTCTGGAGGATACACACACACACACACACACACACCCTGACCTGTCTGTCTCTCTCAGCCTGTCTTCAGTCCTCTGGAGGATACACACACACACACACCCTCATGACCTGTCTGTCTCTCTCAGCCTGTCTTCAGTCCTCTGGAGGATACACACACACACACACACACCCCTCATGACCTGTCTGTCTCTCTCTCAGCCTGTCTTCAGTCCTCTGGAGGATACACACACACACACACACACCTCATGACCTGTCTGTCTCTCTCAGCCTGTCTTCAGTCCTCTGGAGGATACACACACACACACACACACACCTCATGACCTGTCTGTCTCTCTCAGCCTGTCTTCAGTCCTCTGGAGGATACACACACACACACTCCTCATGACCTGTCTGTCTCTCTCAGCCTGTCTTCAGTCCTCTGGAGGACACACACACACACACACACACACACACATCAACCTGTCTGTCTCTCTCAGCCTGTCTTCAGTCCTCTGGAGGATACACACACACACACACACACACACCTCATGACCTGTCTGTCTCTCTCAGCCTGTCTTCAGTCCTCTGGAGGATACACACACACACACACACACACACCCTCATGACCTGTCTGTCTCTCTCAGCCTGTCTTCAGTCCTCTGGAGGATACACACACACACACACACACACCCCTCATGACCTGTCTGTCTCTCTCAGCCTGTCTTCAGTCCTCTGGAGGATACACACACACACACACACACACACCCCTCATGACCTGTCTGTCTCTCTCAGCCTGTCTTCAGTCCTCTGGAGGATACACACACACACACACACTCCTCATGACCTGTCTGTCTCTCTCAGCCTGTCTTCAGTCCTCTGGAGGATACACACACACACACACACACACACACACACTCCTCATGACCTGTCTGTCTCTCTCAGCCTGTCTTCAGTCCTCTGGAGGATACACACACACACACACACACACACACACACCCCTCATGACTGTCTGTCTGTCTCTCAGCCTGTCTTCAGTCCTCTGGAGGGCACCAAGATCACGGTCAACAATCTTCACCCGCGCGTGACGGAGGAGGATATCGTGGTGAGTCTCAGTTTAAACACACACACACACATAAAGAATGACCAGAGCATCTCAGCTGAGTGTGTGTGTGTGTGTGTTTGTGCAGGAGCTGTTCTGTGTGTGCGCGCGCGCTCGCGGCTGGTCAAAGTGGGCGGCGTGTCAGCGCCTACAGGAAGTACAACAACCGCTGTCTGGACGGTGAGCGCTCAATCATGGAGAGTCAGTCGAGAGACGCTTCACAGCTGACCCTAACAACTGTGTGTGTGTGTGTGTGTGTGTGTGTGTGTGTGTGTGTGTGTGTGTGTTCAGGTCAGCCATGAAACCTGCACATGCAGGGCAGTGTGATCACGTCAGAGCAGCCAATCCTCCTGTGAGTTACCTCACACTCATGATGATGTTATTGTTGATGATGATGATGATGATGATGATGATGATGATGTCGTGTTCCAGGCGGCTGAGCGACTCTCCGGGCGCGGGCGGCTCGGCTCAGAAGGACTCATCGTCTCGCTCCGGCTCCAGATCCGCGGGAGCTGAGGTGGATCCGCAGACCATCCTGAAGGCCCTGTTCAAGTCCTCCAGCCAGACCGGCAGCTCCGGTGGTTCCGGCGGGACGGAGACTGTGAGCGGAGCCCACGCCACCGCCTTCCGCATCAAGATCTGAGCCCGCCTGCCCTCTGCGCTGGGTTTTAACCTCAGACTGCACTCGCTCTTCTGTTCTCCAGTAAAGATCTTTATAATGCGCTGTGTTTGTGCGGTTTCATGTTGTGTCCACTGCCGTTCAGAGTGTGTAAGAGCTCATGCTTGAGACGGAAAGACGTTTGTAATGTAAAGATTCTATTTCAAATAAACTCTGTTCTTTTGAACTTCCTGAGAAATGAGTGAATGACGTGTCCACACTGATGATAACTGTATGAGAATGATTTCTGAAGGGTCATGTGACACTGAAGACTGGAGGAAGGATGCTGAACGTACCATACACTGATCAGGCATAACATTATGACCACCTTCCTGCACCTTCCAAGATGTTAGCTGCAGATCCTTTAAGTCCTGTAAGTTGCGAGATGGGGCCTCCATTGATTGGACTTGTTTGTGCATCCTGGTGCCATGTGTTTCTGAGGTAAGTGAAGCATACGCCATCCACCCATGCTCCGGGTGTAATGGTCCAGTTCTGATGCTCACGTGCCACTGTTGGTGCTGTGGGTCAGGGGTCAGCATGGGCACCCTGACTGGTCAGCGGCTATGCCGCCCCATACGCAACAAACTGCGATGCTCTGTGTATTCTGAGCCCTTTCTATCAGAACCAGCATTAACTTCTTGAGCAGTTTGAGCTCCAGTAGCTCGTCTGTTTGATCGGACCACACGGGCCAGCCTTCGCTCCACACGTGCATCAATGAGCCTGGGCCGCCCATGACCCTGTGGCCGGTTCTCCACTGTTCCTTCCTTGGAGCACTTTTGATAGATCCTGACCACTGCAGACCGGGAACACCCCACAAGAGCTGCAGTTTTGGAGATGCTCTGACCCAGTCGTCTAGCCATCACAATCTGGCCCTTGTCAAACTCGCTCAAATCCTTATACAGGTGCTGGTCATATAATTAGATATCATCAAAAAGTTTATTTATTTCACTAATTCCATTCAAAAAGTGAAACTTGTATATTATATTCATTCATTACTCACAGACTGATATATTGCAAATGTTTATTTCTTTTCATTTTGATGATTATAACTGACAACTAAGGAAAATCCCAAATTCAGTATCTCAGAAAATTAGAATAGTACTTAAGACCAATACAAAGAAAGGATTTTTAGAAATCTTGGCCAACTGAAAAGTATGAGCATGTCCAGCACTCAATGCTTAGTTTAGCCTGAATTACTGCAGCACTGCGGCGTGGCCTGGAGTCGGTCCGGCTGTGGCCTGGAGTCGGTCCGGCTGTGGTCGGCTGTGGCCTGGAGTCGGTCCGGCTGTGGCCTGGAGTCGGTCCGGCTGTGGCTCTGCTCTGAGGCCTGTTGCATGAAGCTAGCTGAACAAACTCTGAGTTTCAGAGTAGGTTTAGAGTTGACAAATCCAGATAAATCCAACCTGGTTTAGATCAAGTTCAATGGTTTCTCAAAGCTTGGTATAAACTTTCTCTGTCAAGTCAGGTTTAATCCAGAGTTTGTGATTAACACTGAAGCGCGTGCACCTGAAAGTGTGACACGTCGACAAACAGCCAATCACAGTGTCTGTTCGATTCACTTCTCCTCTGAAGATTGAGAGATCGTTATGAAAATTATCATGAAATTAAATGTGTTTAAAGCAGGAATAAACACTTGTGCTGCAGTGTCAATTTAAGAAGGCAGCTGAAAGAATGCATGATGTGAATCAAAGAAATATGCCTAATAATTATAGGTTCACAAAGAGCTCAAATAAATACATGTTGTTTAAAAGAATTATGAATGCATGTATTATATTTATATTAATATTTGGCTACTTGTCAATATAATATAATTATATGAATATATTATGTGAATTAAAAGTGATTATAATTCATATATTATAAATATAATAAATAATTTGCACCAAAAGATGAGCAATTTTGTCTCTAAAGTTTTTTCACTATAAACTACTTTAATTTGAGAGATACAGGTGGTGTGAGTTTTACTTGCAGCTGATTGGTCCAGTTTGTGATCTCTAACCCAGAATAAAGCCGGCTCCAGAGCAGGTTAGCTGTGTAGTGTAAGTTACCATGGTGATTAACACTGCTAAAAACCAATCCACCTTCTTGAGCCCGAAAAACCAGAGTTTGCTCAAACTAATCTCAAACTTACCTGGGTAGCAACTGAAACCAGCTTTGTGCAACAGGCCACAGGTGTGATGAGAGCCCAGGCTGCTCTGATAGTGGCCTTCAGCTCTTCTGCATATCACATCTTCCTCCTCACAATACCCCAGAGAGTTTCTATGGTGTTAAAGGTCAGGTGAGTCTGCTGGCCAGTTAAGAGCAGGGATACCATGGTCCTTACACCAGGTACTGGTTGCTTTGGCACTGTGTGCAGGTGCAAGTCCTGTTGGAAAATGAAATCTGCATCTCCATAAAGTTGGTCAGCAGCAGGAAGCATGAAGTGCTCTTCCTGGTATACGGCTGCGTTGACCTCTGACCTCAGAAAACACAGTGGACCAACACCAGCAGATGACATGGCACCCCAAACCATCACTGACTGTGGAAACTTTACAGTGGACCTCAAGCAACTTGGATTGTGTGCCTCTCCTCTCTTCCTCCAGACTCTGGGACCCTGATTGACTTTCATCAGAGAGCATAACTTTGGAGCACTCAGCAGCAGTGCAGTCCTTCTTTATCCCAGGTGAGGACGCTTCTGGAGCTGTCTGTTGTTCAAAAGTGGTTTGACTCAAGGAATGCGACAGCTAAACCCATGTCCTGCATTCGTCTGTGTGTAGTGGTTCTTGAAGCACTGACTCCAGCTGAAACCCATGTCTTGCAGACGTCTGTGTGTAGTGGTTCTTGAAGCACTGACTCCAGCTGAAACCCATGTCTTGCAGACGTCTGTGTGTAGTGGTTCTTGAAGCACTGACTCAGCTGAAACCCATGTCTTGCAGACGTCTGTGTGTAGTGGTTCTTGAAGCACTGACTCCAGCTGAAACCCATGTCTTGCAGGCGTCTGTGTGTAGTGGTTCTTGAAGCGCTGACTCAGCTGAAACCCATGTCTTGCAGGCGTCTGTGTGTAGTGGTTCTTGAAGCACTGACTCCAGCTGAAACCCATGTCTTGCAGGCGTCTGTGTGTAGTGGTTCTTGAAGCACTGACTCCAGCTGAAACCCATGTCTTGCAGTCTGTGTGTAGTGGTTCTTGAACTCAGCTGAAACCCATGTCTTGCAGACGTCTGTGTGTAGTGGTTCTTGAAGCGCTGACTCCAGCTGAAACCCATGTCTTGCAGGCGTCTGTGTGTAGTGGTTCTTGAAGCTGACTCAGCTGAAACCCATGTCTTGCAGACGTCTGTGTGTAGTGGTTCTTGAAGCACTGACTCCAGCTGAAACCCATGTCTTGCAGGCGTCTGTGTGTAGTGGTTCTTGAAGCACTGACTCAGCTGAAACCCATGTCTTGCAGGCGTCTGTGTGTAGTGGTTCTTGAAGCACTGACTCCAGCTGAAACCCATGTCTTGCAGGCGTCTGTGTGTAGTGGTTCTTGAAGCACTGACTCCAGCTGAAACCCATGTCTTGCAGGCGTCTGTGTGTAGTGGTTCTTGAAGCACTGACTCCAGCTGAAACCCATGTCCTGCATTCGTCTGTGTGTAGTGGTTCTTGAAGCACTGACTCCAGCTGAAACCCATGTCCTGCATTCGTCTGTGTGTAGTGGTTCTTGAAGCACTGACTCCAGCTGAAACCCATGTCTTGCAGGCGTCTGTGTGTAGTGGTTCTTGAAGCACTGACTCCAGCTGAAACCCATGTCTTGCATAGACGTCTGTGTGTAGTGGTTCTTGAAGCTGACTCCAGCTGAAACCCATGTCTTGCAGACGTCTGTGTGTAGTGGTTCTTGAAGCACTGACTCCAGCTGAAACCCATGTCTTGCAGGCGTCTGTGTGTAGTGGTTCTTGAAGCACTGACTCAGCTGAAACCCATGTCTTGCAGGCGTGTGTAGTGGTTCTTGAAGCACTGACTCCAGCTGAAACCCATGTCTTGCAGACGTCTGTGTGTAGTGGTTCTTGAAGCACTGACTCCAGCTGAAACCCATGTCTTGCAGGCGTCTGTGTGTAGAGGTTCTTGAAGCACTGACTCCAGCTGAAACCCATGTCTTGCATACATCTGTGTCTAGTGGTTCTTGAAGCAATGACTCCAGCTGAAACCCATGTCTTGCGTCTGTGTGTAGTGGTTCTTGAAGCACTGACTCCAGCTGAAACCCATGTCTTGCAGACGTCTGTGTGTAGTGGTTCTTGAAGCACTGACTCCAGCTGAAACCCATGTCTTGCAGACGTCTGTGTGTAGTGGTTCTTGAAGCACTGACTCCAGCTGAAACCCATGTCTTGCAGACGTCTGTGTGTAGTGGTTCTTGAAGCACTGACTCCAGCTGAAACCCATGTCTTGCAGACGTCTGTGTGTAGTGGTTCTTGAAGCACTGACTCCAGCTGAAACCCATGTCTTGCAGCGTCTGTGTGTAGTGGTTCTTGAAGCACTGACTCCAGCTGAAACCCATGTCTTGCAGGCGTCTGTGTGTAGTGGTTCTTGAAGCACTGACTCCAGCTGAAACCCATGTCTTGCATACGTCTGTGTGTAGTGGTTCTTGAAGCAGTGACTCCAGCTGAAACCCATGTCTTGCATACGTCTGTGTGTAGTGGTTCTTGAAGCACTGACTCCAGCTGAAACCCATGTCTTGCAGACGTCTGTGTGTAGTGGTTCTTGAAGCACTGACTCCAGCTGAAACCCATGTCTTGGACGTCTGTGTGTAGTGGTTCTTGAAGCACTGACTCCAGCTGAAACCCATGTCTTGCAGGACGTCTGTGTGTAGTGGTTCTTGAAGCACTGACTCCAGCTGAAACCCATGTCTTGCAGACGTCTGTGTGTAGTGGTTCTTGAAGCACTGACTCCAGCTGAAACCCATGTCTTGCAGACGTCTGTGTGTAGTGGTTCTTGAAGCACTGACTCCAGCTGAAACCCATGTCTTGCAGACGCGTGTGTGTGTGGTTCTTGAAGCACTGACTCCAGCTGAAACCCATGTCTTGCATCGTCTGTGTGTAGTGGTTCTTGAAGCACTGACTCCAGCTGAAACCCATGTCTTGCAGACGTCTGTGTGTAGTGGTTCTTGAAGCACTGACTCCAGCTGAAACCCATGTCTTGCAGACGTCTGTGTGTAGTGGTTCTTGAAGCACTGACTCCAGCTGAAACCCATGTCTTGCAGGCGTCTGTGTGTAGTGGTTCTTGAAGCACTGACTCCAGCTGAAACCCATGTCTTGCAGGCGTCTGTGTGTAGTGGTTCTTGAAGCACTGGACTCCAGCTGAATCACCCATGTCTTGCAGACGTCTGTGTGTAGTGGTTCTTGAAGCGCTGACTCCAGCTGAAACCCATGTCTTGCAGACGTCTGTGTGTAGTGGTTCTTGAAGCACTGACTCAGCTGAAACCCATGTCTTGCAGGCGTCTGTGTGTAGTGGTTCTTGAAGCACTGACTCCAGCTGAAACCCATGTCTTGCAGACGTCTGTGTGTAGTGGTTCTTGAAGCACTGACTCCAGCTGAAACCCATGTCTTGCAGACGTCTGTGTGTAGTGGTTCTTGAAGCACTGACTCCAGCTGAAACCCATGTCTTGCAGACGTCTGTGTGTAGTGGTTCTTGAAGCACTGACTCCAGCTGAAACCCATGTCTTGCAGACGTCTGTGTGTAGTGGTTCTTGAAGCACTGACTCCAGCTGAAACCCATGTCTTGCAGACGTCTGTGTGTAGTGGTTCTTGAAGCACTGACTCCAGCTGAAACCCATGTCTTGCAGGCGTCTGTGTGTAGTGGTTCTTGAAGCACTGACTCCAGCTGAAACCCATGTCTTGCAGGCGTCTGTGTGTAGTGGTTCTTGAAGCACTGACTCCAGCTGAAACCCATGTCTTGCAGGACGTCTGTGTGTAGTGGTTCTTGAAGCACTGACTCCAGCTGAAACCCATGTCTTGCAGACGTCTGTGTGTAGTGGTTCTTGAAGCACTGACTCCAGCTGAAACCCATGTCTTGCAGGCGTCTGTGTGTAGTGGTTCTTGAAGCACTGACTCCAGCTGAAACCCATGTCTTGCAGACGTCTGTGTGTAGTGGTTCTTGAAGCACTGACTCCAGCTGAAACCCATGTCTTGCAGAGGCGTCTGTGTGTAGTGGTTCTTGAAGCACTGACTCCAGCTGAAACCCATGTCTTGCAGGCGTCTGTGTGTAGTGGTTCTTGAAGCACTGACTCAGCTGAAACCCATGTCTTGCAGACGTCTGTGTGTAGTGGTTCTTGAAGCACTGACTCCAGCTGAAACCCATGTCTTGCAGATGTCTGTGTGTAGTGGTTCTTGAAGCACTGACTCCAGCTGAAACCCATGTCTTGCAGGCGTCTGTGTGTAGTGGTTCTTGAAGCACTGACTCCAGCTGAAACCCATGTCTTGCATACGTCTGTGTGTAGTGGTTCTTGAAGCACTGACTCCAGCTGAAACCCATGTCTTGCAGGCGTCTGTGTGTAGTGGTTCTTGAAGCACTGACTCCAGCTGAAACCCATGTCTTGCAGGCGTCTGTGTGTAGTGGTTCTTGAAGCACTGACTCAGCTGAAACCCATGTCTTGCAGACGTCTGTGTGTAGTGGTTCTTGAAGCACTGACTCCAGCTGAAACCCATGTCTTGCAGGCGTCTGTGTGTAGTGGTTCTTGAAGCACTGACTCCAGCTGAAACCCATGTCTTGCAGGCGTCTGTGTGTAGTGGTTCTTGAAGCACTGACTCCAGCTGAAACCCATGTCTTGCAGGCGTCTGTGTGTAGTGGTTCTTGAAGCACTGACTCCAGCTGAAACCCATGTCTTGCAGGCGTCTGTGTGTAGTGGTTCTTGAAGCACTGACTCCAGCTGAAACCCATGTCTTGCAGGCGTCTGTGTGTAGTGGTTCTTGAAGCACTGACTCCAGCTGAAACCCATGTCTTGCAGGCGTCTGTGTGTAGTGGTTCTTGAAGCACTGACTCCAGCTGAAACCCATGTCTTGCAGGCGTCTGTGTGTAGTGGTTCTTGAAGCACTGACTCCAGCTGAAACCCATGTCTTGCAGGCGTCTGTGTGTAGTGGTTCTTGAGCACTGACTCCAGCTGAAACCCATGTCTTGCAGACGTCTGTGTGTAGTGGTTCTTGAAGCACTGACTCAGCTGAAACCCATGTCTTGCAGGCGTCTGTGTGTAGTGGCTCTTGAAGCACTGACTCCAGCTGAAACCCATGTCCTGCATTCGTCTGTGTGTAGTGGTTCTGAAGCACTGACTCCAGCTGAAACCCATGTCTTGCAGGCGTCTGTGTGTAGTGGTTCTTGAAGCACTGACTCCAGCTGAAACCCATGTCTTGCAGGCGTCTGTGTGTAGTGGTTCTTGAAGCACTGACTCCAGCTGAAACCCATGTCTTGCAGACGTCTGTGTGTAGTGGTTCTTGAAGCACTGACTCAGCTGAAACCCATGTCTTGCAGGCGTCTGTGTGTAGTGGTTCCTGAAGCACTGACTCCAGCTGAAACCCATGTCTTGCAGACGTCTGTGTGTAGTGGTTCCTGAAGCACTGACTCCAGCTGAAACCCATGTCTTGCAGGCGTCTGTGTGTAGTGGTTCTTGAAGCACTGACTCCAGCTGAAACCCATGTCTTGCAGACGTCTGTGTGTAGTGGTTCTTGAAGCACTGACTCCAGCTGAAACCCATGTCTTGCACGTCTGTGTGTAGTGGTTCTTGAAGCACTGACTCCAGCTGAAACCCATGTCTTGCAGACGTCTGTGTGTAGTGGCTCTTGAAGCACTGACTCCAGCTGAAACCCATGTCTTGCAGGCGTCTGTGTGTAGTGGTTCCTGAAGCACTGACTCAGCTGAAACCCATGTCTTGCAGGCGTCTGTGTGTAGTGGTTCCTGAAGCACTGACTCCAGCTGAAACCCATGTCTTGCAGGCGTCTGTGTGTAGTGGTTCTTGAAGCACTGACTCCAGCTGAAACCCATGTCTTGCAGACGTCTGTGTGTAGTGGTTCTTGAAGCACTGACTCCAGCTGAAACCCATGTCTTGCACACGTCTGTGTGTAGTGGTTCTTGAAGCACTGACTCCAGCTGAAACCCATGTCTTGCAGGCGTCTGTGTGTAGTGGTTCTTGAAGCACTGACTCCAGCTGAAACCCATGTCTTGCAGACGTCTGTGTGTAGTGGTTCTTGAAGCACTGACTCCAGCTGAAACCCATGTCTTGCAGACGTCTGTGTGTAGTGGTTCTTGAAGCACTGACTCCAGCTGAAACCCATGTCCTGCAGGCGTCTGTGTGTAGTGGTTCTTGAAGCACTGACTCCAGCTGAAACCCATGTCTTGCAGGCGTCTGTGTGTAGTGGTTCTTGAAGCACTGACTCCAGCTGAAACCCATGTCTTGCATACGTCTGTGTGTAGTGGTTCTGAAGCACTGACTCCAGCTGAAACCCATGTCTTGCAGACGTCTGTGTGTAGTGGTTCTTGAAGCACTGACTCCAGCTGAAACCCATGTCTTGCAGGCGTCTGTGTGTAGTGGTTCTTGAAGCACTGACTCCAGCTGAAACCCATGTCTTGCAGACGTCTGTGTGTAGTGGTTCTTGAAGCACTGACTCCAGCTGAAACCCATGTCTTGCAGGCGTCTGTGTGTAGTGGTTCTTGAAGCACTGACTCCAGCTGAAACCCATGTCTTGCAGACGTCTGTGTGTAGTGGTTCTTGAAGCACTGACTCAGCTGAAACCCATGTCTTGCATACGTCTGTGTGTAGTGGTTCTTGAAGCGCTGACTCAGCTGAAACCCATGTCCTGCAGACGTCTGTGTGTAGTGGTTCTTGAAGCACTGACTCCAGCTGAAACCCATGTCTTGCAGGCGTCTGTGTGTAGTGGTTCCTGAAGCACTGACTCCAGCTGAAACCCATGTCTTGCAGACGTCTGTGTGTAGTGGTTCTTGAAGCACTGACTCCAGCTGAAACCCATGTCTTGCAGACGTCTGTGTGTAGTGGTTCTTGAAGCACTGACTCCAGCTGAAACCCATGTCTTGCATACGTCTGTGTGTAGTGGTTCTTGAAGCACTGACTCCAGCTGAAACCCATGTCTTGCAGGCGTCTGTGTGTAGTGGTTCTGAAGCACTAACTCCAGCTGAAACCCATGTCTTGCAGGCGTCTGTGTGTAGTGGTTCTTGAAGCACTGACTCAGCTGAAACCCATGTCTTGCATCGTCTGTGTGTAGTGGTTCTTGAAGCACTGACTCCAGCTGAAACCCATGTCTTGCAGGCGTCTGTGTGTAGTGGCTCTTGAAGCACTGACCCTCAGCTGAAACCCATGTCTTGCAGACGTCTGTGTGTAGTGGTTCTTGAAGCACTGACTCCAGCTGAAACCCATGTCTTGCAGACGTCTGTGTGTAGTGGTTCTTGAAGCACTGACTCCAGCTGCAGTCCACTCTTTGTGAATCTCCTCCACATTTTTGAATGGGTTTTGTTTCACAATCCTCTCCAGGGTGCGGTTATCCCTATTGCTTGTACACTTTTTTCTACCACATCTTTTCCTTCCCTTCGCCTCTCTATTAATGTGCTTGGAACAGCTCTGTGAACAGCCAGCCTCTTCTGCAATGACCTTTTGTGTCTTGCCCTCCTTGTGCAAGGTGTCAAAGGTCATCTTTTGGACAGCTGTGAGGTCAGCAGTCTTCCCCATGATTGTGTAGCCTACAGAACTAGACTGAGAGAGCATTTAAAGGCCTTTGCAGGTGTGTTGAGTTCATTAGCTGATTAGACTGTGGCACCAGGTGTCTTCAATATTCTAACTTTCCGAGATACTTAATTTGGGATTTTCCTTAGTTGTCAGTTATAATCATCAAAATTAAAAGAAATAAACCTTTGAAATATATCTCAGTCTATATATCAGTCTGTGTGCAATGAATGAATATAATATACAAGTTTCACTTTTTTAATGGAATTAGTGAAATAAATCAACATATTGATGATATTCTAATTATATGACCAGCAGCTGTATGTACACAAAGAGAACAGATGTTTTAGACTGGAGTAATATTCTGTTTTACTGTATTTATGATCAAATAAATGAGCAGAAGAGACAGTTTTACACATGAGTAGGTGTTTTAATGAAACATTAGTGTAATTGAAGGATTGCTAGTCTGTTATTTTGCATAGAACAAACAAAACAAGCCCTGAAAACTGATTCAAAAACTACATAACATATCAATTATAAGTGTAAAGTATCTCATCATATGATTAGTGTATTGCCTTTGATAGATTTAGCTTTCAATAAAACGCGTTAGAAACACAGTGTTTCTAACGCGTTGTTGTTGTATCTCCACTGCGGTTCAAACGCTTTGGATCATTCTGTGGAGTAATAAAGCCTCGTTTCTCCCGTCGCTAGCATTAAACATGTGGAGCGCATCAGCTTTCCCAACTCATATTCTTCTGATAACAAAACGTTCACATTCAGCGCCATTCCTCTGTGGAACTACATCTCCCAGCAGCCATTGCGTCTCTGTTTCCGGTGACGCGTGTAAACGAAGATGGCGCCGTCCAGAGATCCGCATGCGAGCGTCACTCCTGAAGGGTTTACTGGTAAACATTCATTCATTAACGGCATGAGTATTTTAACCTTGATAATAACGCTCCGGTTACAGCGCCAGAAGCGATGTCTCAGTGATGTGACCATCTCTCTCTCTCTCTCTCTCTCTCTCTCTCTCTCTCTCTCTCTCTCTCTCTCTCTCTCTCTCTCTCTCTCTCTCTCTCTCTCTCTCTCTCTCTCTCTCTCTCTCTCTCTCTCTCTCTCTCTCTCTCTCTCTCTCTCTCTCTCTCTCTCTCTGTGTGTGTGTGTCAGTGCTGTCTCTGAGGTTCAGTGAGGATGACTCTCATGCGGCTCTTCATCAGCTGTGTGTTAAAGAGCATCGAGTCCGATCCGAGTCCAGCACAAACAGACCGCCGGACAGGACACTGTTCGTGCTCAACGTGCCGCCATACTGCACACAGGTACACACACACACACACACACACACACACAATGACCTACTGCACACAGGTACACACACACACACTGACCTACTGCACACAGGTACACACACACACACACTGACCTACTGCACACAGGTACACACACACACACACACACACACACACACACACACACACACACACTGACCTACTGCACACAGGTACACACACACACACAATGACCTACTGCACACAGGTACACACACACTGACCTACTGCACACAGGTACACACACACACACACTGACCTACTGCACACAGGTACACACACACACACGCACTGACCTACTGCACACAGGTACACACACACTGACCTACTGCACACAGGTACACACACACACACTGACCTACTGCACAAAGGTACACACACACACACTGACTTACTGCACACAGGTACACACACACACACACTGACTTACTGCACACAGGTACACACACACACACACACACACACTGACTTACTGCACACAGGTACACACACACACACACACTGACTTACTGCACACAGGTACACACACACACACACACACACACACACACTGACTTACTGCACACAGGTACACACATGATGTTCTGCCTATAGTGTCCCGCCTCAGCTCCACTCACACTCCTCAACTCCTCACTCCTCCACCTCCTCCTCACACACTCACACACTCCTCAAACACTCATCACACCTCACACACTCCTCCACACACTCCTCACTCACCGTGTGTGTGTGTGTGTGTGTGTGTGTGTGTGTGTGTGTGTGTGTGTGTGTTAAATGTTCAGAGTCTTCTCACAGTCTTCAGCCACTTCGGTCCGATCAGTCTGTGGAGACTGGGTGATAAACCAGGAGGCGAAATCCAGCGGCCAGCGACACGGCGGATACTTCAGACCCACACGAGACAGGTGGCCTCCTCACTCCTCCTCCTCCTCCACACCTCCTCCTCACTCACTCCTCCTCACACTCCTCCTCCTTCACTCCTCACTCCTCCTCCTCCTCACTCCTCACTCCTCACACACTCCTCCTCACACTCACTCCTCACTCACTCACTCCTCCTCCTCACTCCTCACTCCTCCTCACACTCCTCACTCACTCCTCACTCCTCACTCCTCACTCCTCACTCACTCCTCCTCCTCACTCACTCCTCACTCCTCCTCACTCACTCCTCCTCACTCCTCACTCCTCCTCCTCACTCACTCCTCCTCCTCCTCCCTCCTCACACACTCACTCCTCCTCCTCCTCACTCACTCCTCACTCACTCCTCACTCACTCCTCCTCCTCACACACTCCTCCTCACTCCTCCACTCACTCCTCCTCACTCCTCCTCACTCCTCCTCCTCACTCACTCACTCCTCCTCCTCACTCCTCCTCACTCACACACTCACACACTCCTCACACTCCTCCTCACTCCTCACTCACTCCTCCTCCTCCTCACTCCACTCCTCACCTCCTCACTCCTCCTCACTCCTCACACACTCCTCACTCCTCACTCCTCCTCACTCCTCCTCCTCACTCACACACTCACTCCTCACTCCTCCTCCTCACTCCTCCTCACTCCCACACCTCTCACTCCTCACACACTCACACCTCACTCCTCCACTCCTCACTCCTCCTCCTCCCTCACTCCTCCTCCTCACTCACTCCTCACACACTCCACACACTCACTCACACACTCACCACCACCACCCACCACCACACACTCACACACTCACTCACTCACACTCACTCACCACCACCACTCACTCCACCACCACCACTCACCACCACCACACACTCACACACTCACACTCACACTCACACTCACTCACCACTCACTCACACACTCTCTCACACACTCACTCACACCACACACTCACCACTCACTCACTCACTCCACTCACCCACCACCACTCACTCACTCACCACTCACCACCCACTCACCACCACTCACCACACACTCACCACCCACCACTCACTCACCACACTCAGTCACTCACCACCTCACTCACACTCACTCACCCACACTCACTCACTCACTCACACACACTCACCACACACACTCACCACCACTCACCACCACCACTCACACACTCACTCACTCTCACTCACTCACACACTCACTCACCACTCACCACTCACTCACACACTCACACACTCACTCACACACTCACTCACTCACTCACTCAGTCACACTCACCCACCACCACACACTCACTCACACTCACTCACTCACTCCACCACACACTCACCACCACTCACTCACCACACACACTCACTCACTCACCACCACTCACTCACTCACACACTCAGTCACTCACCACTCACCACTCACACTCACCACCACACTCCACTCACTCACTCACACACACCCACTCACACACACTCACTCACACTCACTCACTCACCACTCACCACTCACTCACTCACTCACTCACTCACCACCACTCACACACACTCACTCCACCACACACTCACCACTCACTCACTCACTCACCACCACTCACACACTCACCACTCACCACTCACTCACTCACTCACCCACCACACACTCACACACTCACACACTCACACACTCACTCACTCACTCACTCACTCACACTCACTCACACACTCACTCACTCACTCACACTCACTCACACTCACTCACTCACTCACCTCACACTCACTCACCACTCACACACTCACCGCCGCACACACCGCTCACACGCTCACTAACTAACTCACACTCACTCACACACTCACCACCACACACACTCACTCGCACACTCACTCGCCACACACTCACTAACTAACTCACACACGCCACTCACACACTCACTCACTCACTCACCACTCCACTCACTCACTCCACTCGCCACACACACTCACTAACTAACTCACACACTCACTCACTCACTCACTCACTCACGCAGTGTGTGTGTGTTCAGTGTTTCAGAGTGGCCTATATCGTGTTCAAAAGCTCACCAGAGCAGCCAAACGTCACCCTCAAAGCGCCACCGCTGACGTCACTCCACTCACAGAGCTGCACGGACCGGCCTACACAGTGAGACACACACACCACACACATACTCTCTCTAATGATGTATGTGTGTGTTCTGATGATGGTGTTTGTGTAGAGTGGATCCAGCAGTACTCAGAGTCTCTGGTCGAAGCGTCGTCTCTGCAGAAGACCGTTGATCAGTTCATGAACAACTTTGACAGACGGAAGGAAGAGGTGAGACACACACACACACACACACACGCTCATACTCACTCACTCACACACACACACACGCTCGTACTCACTCACTCACTCACTCACTCACTCACTCACTCACTCACTCACACACACACACTCACTCACTCACTCACACACGCTCACTCACTCACTCACACACACACCACTCACTCACTCACTCACACACACACGCTCGTACTCACACACTCACCACACACACACGCTCGTACTCACTCACACAGACACGCTCGCACTCACTCACTCACACACTCACTCACTCACACACTCACCACACACTCACTCACTCACTCACTCACCACTCACTCACTCACACACTCACTCACACTCACCGCACACTCACCACTCACTCACCACCACTCACTCACTCACACTCACTCACTCACACACTCACCACTCACACACACACACACACACTCACTCACACACCACTCACACACACTCACCACACTCACTCACTCACTCACTCACTCACTCACACACTCACTCACTCACTCACTCACTCACTCACTCACTCACTCACTCACTCACTCACTCACTCACTCACACACACTCACTCACTCACTCACTCACTCACTCACACACATCAGTGTACAGTCAGGAAACGACAGCACCCTCTATATGACCTGTAGCTCATTAATTATTCATGATTGGTGTGCCAGGAGGCGGAGCGTCAGAAGCAGGAGGCGGAGCAGCAGCAGGAGGATGAGGAGGGGTGGGTGAAGGTGACGAAGAGCAGCCGCGGCGCCAAGGCCCGCCCACACAGTGAGACGGCCAATCGGAAGACGCTTCAGAGAGAGGACCGGAAGAAGAAACGCAAGGAGCTACTGAACTTCTACTCGTGGCAGCACAGAAACACTCAGAGAGAGCGTGAGTACACACTGATCGCCCTCCTTGCACCTTCCCATGATGCCATGCGGCTAACCCTCGCTCTGTTTCAGATATCGCCGAGCTGAGGAAGAAGTTTGAGGAGGATAAACAGAGGATCGCTGTACTGAGAGCGGAGAGGAAGTTCAGACCCTTCTGACTCAACCTACCCACAATCCCCTCACCCGCTGACTCAACCTACCCACAATCCCCCTCACCTGTACTGTCTGTTTAAATGAGCGTTCATTTGTAATAAAGTGATCTAAAGTGAAGCAGCGAGTGAACGTCTTTTATCACACTTCCATAAATCTGTGTTGGTCATTATACACCGATCAGGCATAACATTATGACCGGTGAATAGCACTGATGATCTCTTCCTCACGGCTCCTGTTAGTGGGTGGGATATATTAGGCAGCAAGTGAACATTTTGTCCTCAGAGTTGATGTGTTAGAAGCAGGAAAAATGGGCAAGCGTAAGGATTTGAGAGAGTTCACTCACTCCTCACTCACTCACTCACTCCTCACACTCACTCACTCACACTCACACACTCACTCCTCACTCACTCACTCCTCACTCACTCCTCACTCCTCCACACTCACTCACATCACTCACACTCACTCACTCACTCACACACACTCCTCCACTCACTCCACTCACTCACACTCACTCCTCACTCACTCACTCACTCACACACTCACTCACTCCTCACTCACTCACCACTCACACACTCACTCCTCACTCACTCACACTCACTCCTCCTCACTCCTCACTCCTCACACACTCACTCCTCACCACTCCTCACACACTCCTCACTCACTCCTCCTCACTCACTCACTCCTCACTCACTCACTCCTCACTCACTCACACTCACCACTCCTCACTCACTCCTCACTCACTCACTCACTCCTCACTCACTCCTCCTCACTCACTCCTCACTCCTCCACATTATCTCACACTCACTCCCACTCACTCCTCACTCCTCACTCCTCCTCCACTCACTTTACTCCTCACACTCCTACTCCTCACTCCTCACTCCTCCTACTCACTCACTCACTCCTCACTCCTCCTCACACACTCCTCACTCATACACACTCCTCCTCCTCACTCCTCATCACTCACACACTCACTCACATCACTCACTCCTCCTCACTCACTCACACACTCCTACTCACTCACTCCACTACTCACTCCTCACTCACTCACTCCACTCCTCACTCACTCCTCACTCCTCCTCCACTCACCACACTCCTCACTCCTCACTCACTCACTCACACCTCACTCCTCCTCCTCACTCACTCACTCACTCACTCACTCACTCACCTCACTCCACTCACTCACTCCTCACTCACTCACTCA
This sequence comes from Gobiocypris rarus, assembly GCA_023029165.1. Classification (NCBI taxonomy): domain Eukaryota; kingdom Metazoa; phylum Chordata; class Actinopteri; order Cypriniformes; family Gobionidae; genus Gobiocypris; species Gobiocypris rarus. The sequence goes on from CM040934.1 coordinate 47,175,694, forward strand.
CTCACTCCTCACTCACCACACTCACTCACTCACTCCTCCTCCTCACTCACTCACTCACTCACTCACACTCCTCACTCACTCAGCACTCACTCACTCACTCACACTCACACACATCAGTGTACAGTCAGGAAACGACAGCACCCTCTATATGACCTGTAGCTCATTAATTATTCATGATTGGTGTGCCAGGAGGCGGAGCGTCAGAAGCAGGAGGCGAGCAGCAGCAGGAGGATGAGGAGGGTGGGTGAAGGTGACGAAGAGCAGCCGCGGCGCCAAGGCCCGCCCACACAGTGAGACGGCCAATCGGAAGACGCTTCAGAGAGAGGACCGGAAGAAGAAACGCAAGGAGCTACTGAACTTCTACTCGTGGCAGCACAGAAACACTCAGAGAGAGCGTGAGTACACACTGATCGCCCTCCTTGCACCTTCCCATGATGCCATGCGGCTAACCCTCGCTCTGTTTCAGATATCGCCGAGCTGAGGAAGAAGTTTGAGGAGGATAAACAGAGGATCGCTGTACTGAGAGCGGAGAGGAAGTTCAGACCCTTCTGACTCAACCTACCCACAATCCCCCTCACCCGCTGACTCAACCTACCCACAATCCCCTCACCTGTACTGTCTGTTTAAATGAGCGTTCATTTGTAATAAAGTGATCTAAAGTGAAGCAGCGAGTGAACGTCTTTTATCACACTTCCATAAATCTGTGTTGGTCATTATACACCGATCAGGCATAACATTATGACCGGTGAATAGCACTGATGATCTCTTCCTCACGGCTCCTGTTAGTGGGTGGGATATATTAGGCAGCAAGTGAACATTTTGTCCTCAGAGTTGATGTGTTAGAAGCAGGAAAAATGGGCAAGCGTAAGGATTTGAGCGAGTTTGACAAGGGCCAGATTGTGATGGCTAGACGACTGGGTCAGAGCATCTCCAAAACTGCAGCTCTTGTGGGGTGTTCCCGGTCTGCAGTGGTCAGGATCTATCAAAAGTGCTCCAAGGAAGGAACAGTGGAGAACCGGCCACAGGGTCATGGGCGGCCCAGGCTCATTGATGCACGTGTGGAGCGAAGGGAAGCATGTGGTTTAAATGCACTTCATGTAGTAAGTATACTATTATCAGTGTAACAGTGGTACACTTGTAAGTGTATATCAGTAGCGCTCGGGACTGAATTGGTCCAGGTCTGATTCCCTTTACACATTGAGGGAACACAGAGGAGAGCAGTGATGAATGCCTAGATGATCCCGGAGCAGTGATGAATACCTAGATGATCCCGGAGCAGTGATGAATGCCTAGATGATCCCGGAGCAGTGATGAATGCCTAGATGATCCCGGAGCAGTGATGAATACCTAGATGATCCCGGAGCAGTGATGAATGCCTAGATGATCCCAGAGCAGTGACGAATGCCTAGATGATCCCAGAGCAGTGATGAACGCCTAGATGATCCCGGAGCAGTGATGAATGCCTAGATGATCCCAGAGCAGTGATGAATGCCTAGATGATCCCAGAGCAGTGATGAATGCCTAGATGATCCCAGAGCAGTGATGAATGCCTAGATGATCCCGGAGCAGTGATGAATGCCTAGAAGATCCCAGAGCAGTGATGAATGCCTAGAAGATCCCAGAGCAGTGATGAATGCCTAGATGATCCCGGAGCAGTGATGAACGCCTAGATGATCCCAGAGCAGTGATGAATGCCTAGATGATCCGGAGCAGTGATGAATGCCTAGATGATCCCAGAGCAGTGATGAACGCCTAGAAGATCCCAGAGCAGTGACGAATGCCTAGATGATCCCGGAGCAGTGGCGAACGCCTAGATGATCCCGGAGCAGTGGCGAATGCCTAGATGATCCCAGAGCAGTGACGAATGCCTAGATGATCCCAGAGCAGTGATGAATGCCTAGATGATCCCGGAGCAGTGATGAATGCCTAGATGATCCCGGAGCAGTGACGAATGCCTAGATGATCCCAGAGCAGTGATGAATGCCTAGATGATCCCGGAGCAGTGACGAATGCCTAGATGATCCCGGAGCAGTGACGAATGCCTAGATGATCCCAGAGCAGTGACGAATGCCTAGATGATCCCGGAGCAGCGATGAATGCCTAGATGATCCCGGAGCAGTGACGAATGCCTAGAAGATCCCGGAGCAGTGACGAATGCCTAGATGATCCCGGAGCAGCGATGAATGCCTAGATGATCCCTGCCTAGATGATCCCGGAGCAGTGACGAATGCCTAGATGATCCCAGAGCAGCGATGAATGCCTAGATGATCCCGGAGCAGTGATGAATGCCTAGATGATCCCAGAGCAGTGATGAATGCCTAGATGATCCCGGAGCAGCGATGAATGCCTAGATGATCCCAGAGCAGTGACGAATGCCTAGAAGATCCCGGAGCAGTGACGAATGCCTAGATGATCCCAGAGCAGTGATGAATGCCTAGAAGATCCCGGAGCAGTGACGAATGCCTAGATGATCCCAGAGCAGTGATGAATGCCTAGATGATCCCAGAGCAGTGATGAATGCCTAGAAGATCCCAGAGCAGTGAAGAATGCCTAGATGATCCCGGAGCAGTGACGAACGCCTAGATGATCCCGGAGCAGTGACGAATGCCTAGATGATCCCGGAGCAGTGATGAACGCCTAGATGATCCCGGAGCAGTGATGAATGCCTAGATGATCCCGGAGCAGTGACGAATGCCTAGATGATCCCGGAGCAGTGACGAATGCCTAGATGATCCCGGAGCAGTGACGAATGCCTAGATGATCCCGGAGCAGTGACGAATGCCTAGATGATCCCGGAGCAGTGACGAATGCCTAGATGATCCCGGAGCAGTGACGAATGCCTAGATGATCCCGGAGCAGTGATGAATGCCTAGATGATCCCGGAGCAGTGATGAATGCCTAGATGATCCCGGAGCAGTGATGAACGCCTAGATGATCCCGAGCAGTGATAAACGCCTAGATGATCCCGGAGCAGTGATGAATGCCTAGATGATCCCGGAGCAGTGATGAATGCCTAGATGATCCCGAGCAGTGATGAATGCCTAGATGATCCCGGAGCAGTGATGAACGCCTAGATGATCCCGGAGCAGCGATGAATGCCTAGATGATCCCGGAGCAGTGAATGCCTAGATGATCCCAGAGCAGTGATGAATGCCTAGATGATCCCGGAGCAGCGATGAATGCCTAGATGATCCGAGCAGTGATGAATGCCTAGAAGATCCCGGAGCAGTGACGAATGCCTAGATGATCCCGGAGCAGTGACGAACGCCTAGATGATCCCGGAGCAGTGACGAATGCCTAGATGATCCCGGAGCAGTGATGAACGCCTAGATGATCCCGGAGCAGTGATGAATGCCTAGATGATCCCGGAGCAGTGGCGAATGCCTAGATGATCCCGGAGCAGTGACGAATGCCTAGATGATCCCGGAGCAGTGACGAATGCCTAGATGATCCCGGAGCAGTGACGAATGCCTAGATGATCCCGGAGCAGTGATGAATGCCTAGATGATCCCGGAGCAGTGATGAATGCCTAGATGATCCCGGAGCAGTGATGAATGCCTAGAAGATCCCGGAGCAGTGACGAATGCCTAGATGATCCCGGAGCAGTGACGAACGCCTAGATGATCCCGGAGCAGTGACGAATGCCTAGATGATCCCGGAGCAGTGACGAATGCCTAGATGATCCCGGAGCAGTGACGAATGCCTAGATGATCCCGGAGCAGTGACGAATGCCTAGATGATCCCGGAGCAGTGACGAATGCCTAGATGATCCCGGAGCAGTGACGAATGCCTAGATGATCCCGGAGCAGTGACGAATGCCTAGATGATCCCGGAGCAGTGACGAATGCCTAGATGATCCCGGAGCAGTGACGAATGCCTAGATGATCCCGGAGCAGTGATGAATGCCTAGATGATCCCGGAGCAGTGACGAATGCCTAGATGATCCCGGAGCAGTGACGAATGCCTAGATGATCCCGGAGCAGTGACGAATGCCTAGATGATCCCGGAGCAGTGACGAAATGCCTAGATGATCCCGGAGCAGTGATGAACGCCTAGATGATCCCGAGCAGTGATGAACGCCTAGATGATCCCGGAGCAGTGATGAATGCCTAGATGATCCCGGAGCAGTGATGAATGCCTAGATGATCCCGGAGCAGTGATGAATGCCTAGATGATCCCGGAGCAGTGATTTAATGCCTAGATGATCCCGGAGCAGTGACGAATGCCTAGATGATCCCGGAGCAGTGATGAACGCCTAGATGATCCCGAGCAGTGATGAACGCCTAGATGATCCCGGAGCAGTGATGAATGCCTAGATGATCCCGGAGCAGTGATGAATGCCTAGATGATCCCGGAGCAGTGATGAACGCCTAGATGATCCCGAGCAGTGACGAACGCCTAGATGATCCCGGAGCAGTGACGAATGCCTAGATGATCCCGGAGCAGTGACGAATGCCTAGATGATCCCGGAGCAGTGACGAATGCCTAGATGATCCCGGAGCAGTGACGAATGCCTAGATGATCCCGGAGCAGTGATTTAATGCCTAGATGATCCCGGAGCAGTGACGAATGCCTAGATGATCCCGGAGCAGTGACGAATGCCTAGATGATCCCGGAGCAGTGACGAATGCCTAGATGATCCCGGAGCAGTGACGAATGCCTAGATGATCCCTGAGCAGTGACGAATGCCTAGATGATCCCGGAGCAGTGATGAATGCCTAGATGATCCCGGAGCAGTGACGAATGCCTAGATGATCCCGGAGCAGTGATTTAATGCCTAGATGATCCCGGAGCAGTGACTAATGCCTAGATGATCCCGGAGCAGTGACGAATGCCTAGATGATCCCGGAGCAGTACGAATGCCTAGATGATCCCGGAGCAGTGACGAATGCCTAGATGATCCCGGAGCAGTGATGAATGCCTAGATGATCCCAGAGCAGTGATGAATGCCTAGATGATCCCAGAGCAGTGACGAATGCCTAGATGATCCCGGAGCAGGGACTAACGCCTAGATGATCCCGGAGCAGTGACGAATGCCTAGATGATCCTGGAGCAGTGACGAACGCCTAGATGATCCCAGAGCAGTGATGAATGCCTAGATGATCCCAGAGCAGTGACGAATGCCTAGATGATCCCAGAGCAGTGACGAATGCCTAGATGATCCCGGAGCAGTGATGAATGCCTAGATGATCCCGGAGCAGTGATGAATGCCTAGAAGATCCCGGAGCAGTGATGAATGCCTAGATGATCCCGGAGCAGTGACGAATGCCTAGATGATCCCAGAGCAGTGATGAATGCCTAGATGATCCCGGAGCAGTGATGAATGCCTAGATGATCCCGGAGCAGTGACGAATGCCTAGATGATCCCGGAGCAGTGGGTGTGTGTGTGTGTGTGTGTGTGTGTGTGTGTGTGTGTGTGTGTGTGTGTGTGTGTGTGTGTGTGTG
>CM040934.1:47183638-47201138 GCA_023029165.1 Gobiocypris rarus
AGTGAGAGTGTTTGTGTGTGTGTGTGTGTGAGTGTGTGTGTGTGTGTGTGTGTGTGTGTGTGTGTGTGTGTGTGTGTGTGTGTGTGTGTGTGTGTGTGTGTGATGGGTAGGTTTAGGGGCAGGGGCAGTGTGAGTGTGTGTGTGTGTGTGTGTGTGTAGGTTTAGGGGCAGTGTGTGTGTGTGTGTGTGTGTGTGTGTGTGTGTGTGTGTGTGTGATGGGTAGGTTTAGAGTGTGTGTGTGTGTGTGTGTGATGTGTAGGTTTAGGGGCTGTGTGTGTGTGTGTGTGTAGGTTTAGGGCAGTGTGTGTATGTGTGTGTGTGTGTGTGTGTGTGTGTGTGTGTTCCAACAGAATTACTGTATTATGATTAAAGTATTTTCACTGTATAGTTTTGGAGAACAGGACAGTCAAACTCGACCCAAAAATCATTAAAGCACGTTCGTTCTCTTTCATTGGTTTGCCATTTGTTTCAGATGATTCTCATGTGAAGTGACCCTGACTGTTTATAAAGCCAAAATCACCACAAACATTAAATTCCATTTTATCTTTATTGATATTTATTAATGAAAAATAATATTTGCATAATGTTGCCACAGTTATAGAAGGAGCTGGACACTGAAGGAACAGTAAAAGTGTAAATCAGGGGCCGCTAGCATTAAGTCCCACTGATTTAGTTCACATTTGAATAAACCCTAAAACAAACGGTGAGATCAAGCCCAATCGTGTGTGTGTGGACTGGTAATATCATAGGGGATGTTCCCTTGATAAAACCTGCAGCACTCACAGATCTGAGCTGGAAGAGTCCGTGTGTGTGTGTGTGTGTGTGTGTGTGATGGTAGGTTTAGGCAGTGTGTGTGTGTGTGAATCTGCAGGCCTGTTGATGGAGCCTGACTCGTGTGGTGGGAATACGGTATTATCCCGTAAGACTGAACAGTAGCTTGCCTTACTTTGCCTGTCAGATGCAGCATCATTTACTGTGTTTACTGTGTTTATGAATAACGGTAAATGACTGTACCCACTTCTCAACGATATAAAACACACAACAGGCAAATCACAGCACAGTCACAGGTGTAGATGGCAAACGCTGAGCAACAGCAGGTAAAGGATTAACTCATGCAGTCTTCTGAAGACATATCTTCATGAGCTGTTTCTCTGGGTAGGCTTTGGCCATTGTTCCTTCTAAGTGTTGTTTTAAACGGTTTCCTTAATTTGTCAAGTGCTTGAATCGTTGGAACACTCAAACGCTTGATAAAAAGAGAAAAATCTGAAGTAAATCAGTGGATGCTGACCAAATTAGCCAGCGAAAATGAGCTGCGCAAATGAAATGGGCGAGAAATGTGTTCAAAAATAGGACCTTACGTCCCTGCGGAAGAAGTCTATGTTCTGTATTCCTGATTCCTGCTAGTGTCGGAGTTTCTTTCTCTTTTCACTCTTTGTGTTTTGTGATGGTTTTGAGGAATTTTTTTATTTTTGGCAAAGACTTAATTCTCATTCAACAGTCTCACTCGTGCCCTGAGGATTGTACATTTTGGGAAAACCGGCGGGGAGGTGAGATGTGGTTAGCGCACGGGTCAAGGGTCGCAGTTTAGTCACAAACTTTCCATGGAAACGCGTATGGAGCAAAGGGGACTCTAAAGGTCATGGCTAATGCTACTGATTGATATAAATGATTGTAAATGCATTATTGTTGATGTTTAAAAGATGCAAACCCTTTGTTATTAGGTGAAATCGAAGACTGTGCCATGAGAAATAACCCTTATGCTAAATTAATAATAGTTCAATAGATATGTTTCTCTGAGAACAACCAATGAATCCAGTGATCGCTTTACGTACAGCCTTGACCTGATTGATATCTTGGAGCAGGAAAATGTCTCATTACAGTCACATATTAACCTTTGGTTGGTTTCTCAGACTCAGAACCCTGTGTTTAGAAACCTTCTGCTTTAACTCACCTTAAAACGATTAGCCTTAAAGTTGCATTGTCTGAGCGGAGGTTACTGGAAGCTCAATAATCCATTGCTAGTTTCTCAAGACTTGAAATCCATGACAGAAAGACTTATCCAAAATCCCTATCAATAATTTGGCAACCAATGGGAACTGTGGAATAGGGTGTGCTGTTAGGACCTATGGTTGAAAATAGCTATTAAAAGAAGGGCAGAATTAATTGACATTTCAAGTGGTTAGAGATGGGAGTAAATATTTCTTAGCCTTGAAAAAAGAAGAGTGGAGGTAAATGTGATTAGGAAAATGAAAAATGATGGTGCTGTTTGATTTGTTTGGGGTAAATTGTATGAAAATAATTCTAATGCTATTGACCCACTTCAGTTAAAACTGTTAGTGATGATTTTAATTCTATATGTTAAAAAAAAAATATCATTGGAAGAAGTTAAAGAAGGCATTAATAACTCTCCAGGGAGTGATGGTTGACTTCAGAGCTTTTTGTGACCCATTATCTACATTTTTTATAAGCAGTGTATGAAGGATCATTTGTCAATGGATGCCAAAATCCCATAAAGACAAAGTTCTGGCAAAACAACTAAAATATGTCCTGGATAATGTGATTGATGAGTGCCAGTCAGGATTTATGAAGGGACGACACATATCAATCAATGTCAGGCTAGTTCTTGATCTGATTATCGTGATTTGATCCTGCTTTTAGACTTCCAGAAAGCCTCTGATACAGTTAGCCATAATTTAATTTGAAGTGTATTACATATTCTTATTTTATCAATGCAGTGAGGACATTATATCTCAGAGGAAGTTGTTTTTTCTGGAACAACCTAAATGTCCTATTCACAGAGGAATGAGACAGGGCTGCCCTATCTCTCCGGTTCTATTTCTGATAGTTACTCAGATTTTAAATGTAATGGTCAACTAGAATAATAGGAATTAGAATTCATGATACAGAAATAAAAATGTCCTAATTCACAGACGACACCACAATTTCCCTAAAAGATCAGTCGGAAGTTCCTAAAACACAGGAAATCTCTCAGGTCTCATCACTCTCTTCAAAATGTGAAATATTGTCCTAACACAATATTGATAAAACAGCAATCTGTGGCATTCAAATTAAAGATGTAAATTATGTGGGAGTAAAAGTATCCTTAAACTCAAATATGTTTCTAACAGAAACTAATTTAAATTATATTAAAGATGTAATTAAAAAGAAATTCAGTTCTTGGTTGACGAGATTTGTCTCTTACTGGTGGAGTTTTATGAGTTTCTCATCTCTTTCTGTAATGGATTGTGCCAAGTCATTATATTCCTTATTAGATCAATTATTATATAATTTCATATGGAAAAATAAATCACACAGAATTAAAAAGGAGGTTCTAAGAAATAAGATTAGTGATGGAGGTCTTGCAGTTGTTGACTTTACCCTATTTAACCGTGTTAAAAGTAAATTGGTTAAAAAGATTTGTAAAAAAACTGATTCAATATGGAACATTATCTAAATAATTTTTTAATAAAATTGGCAGAATTGAATGTTTGTTACAGTGCCCTTCTCTGTAAACAGGTTTTATTATCGTGGTTACTGGTTTACAAACATGATTTTCACCTCGCCGTCGTTTCATTTGAAATAATCAGAATCAGATTGTTTTTTGAGAGATGGTATTTAAATAACATATGTGTAGTTAATCAGCATATGGATGACAATGGTCAGTTTTATTCAATGTGTTTTTGGGGCTTCGTTAAAGGAATATAATACTGTATTCAAGGCCATTCCTAGTGGTGTAAAAACTCTCATGAAAGGACAGCAATCCTATAGTCCTATATCTTTGAATAACACTTCTATTTGAATTGAAGTGATTATGATTATTGATAAATTCAATGATCATTTTGTTCGTAATCTTATGAGAAGAAAATCTACTCCTGTGTCATCTTTCCATTGGCGTTGTGCAATAATAACTGGAGAGTGGTCTGGACTCTTCCACACACACATTTGTTATCAAACAAGATAAAAGAAATTACTTTTAAAATATTACAAAGATGTTACCCCTGTAATAGTGTACTCAATCCATAACATAGAAGATAAATGCACTTTCTGTCATGCTGAAGAGACAATTGTACATCTTTTTTTGTGAATGTGTTTGTGTTAAAGCTTTTTGGTTCTCAGAAGAAGAAAACACAAATACCAAAATAGGTATTAACACATTTTTCTTCATCATAATCCAAATTCTCATATTCAGTACATTGTTAATCTGTTTATGATTCTTGGTAAGTTTTTTATTCACAAATGCAAATGTTTGGGTAAGATCCCGCTACTGTCTATTTTTCTAGTAGACTATAATTATGTCTTTGACTTTTCAAAGATTTTTAGTTTTTTATGCCCATCAAAGATAGCTTTCAATGTTTAACCTTGTATAATTTTGTTTTTCTTTCTTTCCTCTGGCACTCTGTTTTGTTTGTATTTTTTTACTGTTTCTGTTGTTATGTACTTGTTTCATTTTTATATTTTTCCATTAAGATTTTCATATAATAATGAGCTTTGGCTCCCCGGTGAGTACACAGAAAGAGACACATAACCTGTGATCAAAAGAGAAGAAGCTTTATTCATCAGAACGAACTCCCACAACAAAAGAATAATGCACATCAGTGATGGAGGTCAGCGCGTAAGGAAAGGTGTCTGGATCAATGTGCTGAACCAGAGCAGAACCAGAACCAGAACCCAAGGACAGGACGGACAGCTGAAGGAACCCAAGCTCCTTACACTTAATACATATATTTACATTTACGCATTTGGCAGACGCTTTTACTTATATATGTGTTTGGCCTATAATCATCTCAAAGCTCACTCCTATATTTTCAGTTATTTATGACAAGACATAAACCGAACGGGAAATGAAGACAGAAATGTGTGAGTGAGGGTTGAAAGGCACTCTATGGGAATATTGACCCGGATCATTCATATTTTAGACCTGGACACGTTTGCTGGATATCAGTCATGTGATCATCACGGTCCAATCACTGATATGATCAACTCTCACTCATGAGATATGGATTAAATATTGTAAACATGATGAAAGCAGGGAGATCCAGACCTACAGGAGTGATATTTAATGACTATTAAATGATAAGATCCTCAGAGAGTCGGAACAATAGAAGAATGGAAATTCTATTTCTGTAAAGGTCTTTCCACCCATAGTCCTATACAATAACTGAGAGTGGTCTGACTCTTCCACACACATTTGTTATCAAACAAGATAAAAGAAATTACTTTTAAAATATTACAAAGATGTTACCTGTATAGTGTACTCCATCCATAACATAGAGAAGTATAAATGCACTTCCTCTGGTTTGATGCTGTAGTGACTCCAAGAGTCCACCAGTCATTCTGCTTTACCTCCACATCCCAGCAGTGTGTTCCTGAGTTAAAACCCTCTGAACCCAAAACACAGATATACTCATCAAATCTCTCTGGATTATCAGGAAGAGGTTGATCGTTCCTGCTGTATCTCACACTGGTCAGATCATCAGACAGGACGAGCCGTGGATGAGCCGTGTTTGGATCCAGAATCACAGGAGCTGATGAGACACAATCAACAGATGCTTTTATTCTGATCTTCACACTCTCTATCGTGTAACAGTTCCTGTTACCTGTATTCTACTGTATGCTGAATGAAAGTCCTGGCCATTGAAGGGCGCTCATTTTCTGGGAGATGTTTAAGCCCGGGAGTGAAAGGAAGAAGGAAGTGTGTGTAAGGAGGAACTCCTGTAAGCTGGGAGTGTTCTTGCCATGCTGTTGTTTGGAAAACCCTTGTTGAGGAACCCGTGTGCTGTACTTCTCAGTGTGAGTTGATTTGTCTGTTTCGTTATCACGAGCACGGGTTGATAGTGTGAAATGTGTTTTTCTTGCTGAATCTCATGTTGTATTGATTGTTTTGTACAGAGTTTGTACTGTTGTTGATTTTGAGGACATCTCCACTGGTTCAAGTTAGGGCTGGGCGATATCAAAAAAAATTATATCTCGATGTTGTCAACATTTTTACGATATTCGATATATACATCTCGATATGTTTGCAATTGCTTTTAAATAAATAAATAAAAATGTATTTTGTCCCCATTAAAAACAACAAAAACTATTTAGGATAGGACCAAATTAAATACAAAATGTTTGCGTTTACTGAACAGGTCGGGATGACCAAAATCTTAAATCATGAGTAATTCGATTTTTTTTTTTAAATGTACTTTTATAATTACAATATAGATTTTTAATTTGATATATATATATTTTTTTTAAACATAAGCTAAACATGCAAATTACAAACAATATGACAAAAACAAATATTTGAAATATTCGATATTCACAATATTTTCAAATTTTACATCGTCGTCAAAATTATTGCGATATTATGGCTAATATTCGATATATCGCCCAGCCCCAGTTCAAGTTTGTAATTTGTTATTAACTCCTTTATGAACTGGACACTTGACCATGGGCGTCGGAAGCAAATTAAATGTGGGTGGGTATTCCATCTACACTAAATACAAATATACCGCCATTTATTAAACAACTGATTGTGATAGATGAAATTACGGAAATCACAAATGTTTATTGTGGCAATAGTGTGGGGTAAGACGCATGGCTGTAAGTTTTGACACACATCGAACACAGGTTCGAATCCACCTTTTGCCGAACTCGCTCTACTCCCGTTTCCCATCACATATCAGATCGGAAAGGCATTTATTTTCCAGAAATTAAGAAAATATTATAAAAGTTGAAATAAACAGACATTTAGGGAATTAGGGATGATAAAGTGAGTGGGTCCACTATCATTGGTCGTAAGAGGCCTTGTCCCACCCACACACAATGGTTCCCACGCACTTCACACTTTTCTTCGGGATCAGTCTTTGTTGGATTTACTTGAACTGCATTCTTCTAACATCTACAGTGGTGTGATGAGCCAAGGGCATTGGTGGAACTTTGGGTGGACTTTATAAGGTCTTGTTTCAGAATGTAAAAGATTGACTTAAGTAATGTTGTCAACACTTTGTAATATTCTTAAATTGTGTTCTCTTCTGATAAGGGAAATATTATATGGCATTAAGTGGTGATTTATTTATTTATGTGACTTAACTTTAATGTGACTTACAACCCATCCATCATTGTGTGTGTGTGTGTGTGTGTGTGTGTGTGTGTGTGTGTGTGTGTGTGTGTGTGTGTGTGTGTGTGTGTGTATGTGTGTGTGTGTGTGTGTGTGTGTGTGTGTGTGTGATGGGTGTAGGTTTGAAATAGTGTGTGTGGGTAGGTAGGTTTAGTGTGTGTGTGTGTGGGTGGGTAGGTGTGGTAGTGGGTGTGTGTGTGTGTGGGTAGGTGTGTGTGTGGGTAGTGTGCGTGAGTGGTGTGTTGTGTGATAGTGTGCAGTGAGAGTGTGTGTGATGTAGGTCTGGTGAGTGTGTGTAGGTTTAGTGAGTGTGTGTGTGTGTAGTGGTAGGTTTAGTGAGTGTGTGTTGGGTATTTAGTGAGAGTTAGGTTTAGTGAGTGTGTGATTGTGAGTGTGTGTGGGTGGGTAGGTTTAGTGTGTGTGTGTTTAGGTTTAGTGAGTGTGTGATTGGTAGGTTTAGTGAGTGTGTGTGGTGTAGGTTTAGTGAGAGTTAGGTTTAGTGAGTGTGTGTGATTGGTAGGTTTAGTGTGTGTGTGTGGATTTAGTGAGTGTGTGTGGATTGGTAGGTTTAGTGAGTGTGTGTGGGTAGGTTTAGTGAGAGTTAGGTTTAGTGAGTGTGTGTGATTGGTAGGTTTAGTGAGTGTCTGTGTGGGTGGGTAGGTTTAGTGAGTGTGTGGATTGGTAGGTTTAGTGAGTGTCTGTGTGTTGGGTAGGTTTAGTGAGTGTGTGTGTGGGTAGGTTTAGTGAGTGTGTGTGTGGTGGGTAGGTTTAGTGAGTGTGTGTGTGTGTGGTTAGGTTTAGTGAGTGTGTGTGCGTGTGTGGGTTTAGAGAGTGTGTGTGTGTGATGTAGGTCTGGTGAGTGTGTGTGTGGGAGGTTTAATGAGTGTGTGTGTGTGGTTTAGGTTTAGTGAGTGTGTGTGTGTTTAGGTTTAGTGAGTGTGTGTGTTGGGTAGGTTTAGTGAGTGTGTGTTTGTAGGTTTAGTGAGTGTGTGTGGTTAGGTTTAGTGAGTGTGTGTGTGGGTAGGTCTTAGTGAGAGTTAGGTTTAGTGAGTGTGTGTGATTGGTAGGTTTAGTGAGTGTGTGTGATTGGTAGGTTTAGTGAGTGTGTGTGTGTGTGTAGGTTTAGTGAGTGTGTGTGTGTGAGGTTTAGTGAGTGTGTGTGTGTGTGTGTAGGTTTAGTGAGTGTGTGTGTGGTGGGTAGGTTTAGTGAGTGTGTGTGTGTGGGTAGGTTTAGTGAGTGTGTGTGGGTGGGTAGGTTTAGTGAGTGTGTGTGTGGTGTAGGTTTAGTGAGTGTGTGGTTGGGTGGGTAGGTTTAGTGAGTGTGTGTGGGTGGGTAGGTTTAGTGAGTGTGTGTGTGTGGGTAGGTTTAGTGAGTGTGTGTGGGTGGGTAGGTTTAGTGAGTGTGTGTGTGTGTGGGTGGGTAGGTTTAGTGAGTGTGTGTGTGTGGTGGTGTGTGTGTGATGGGTAGGTCTGGTGAGTGTGTGTGGGTGGGTAGGTTTAGTGAGTGTGTGTGTGTGTGTGGAGGTTTAGTGAGTGTGTGTGTGTGTGTGGGTGGGTAGGTTTAGTGAGTGTGTGTGTGTGGGTGGGTAGGTTTAGTGAGTGTGTGTGTGGGTGGGTAGGTTTAGTGAGTGTGTGTGTGTGTGGGTGGGTAGGTTTAGTGAGTGTGTGTGTGGGTGGGTAGGTTTAGTGAGTGTGTGTGTGGGTAGGTTTAGTGAGTGTGTGTGTGTGGGTGGGTAGGTTTAGTGTGTGTGTGTGTGTGGGTGGGTAGGTTTAGTGAGTGTGTGGGTGGGTTTAGTGAGTGAGTGTGTGTGTGGGTGGGTAGGTTTAGTGAGTGTGTGTGGGTGGGTAGGTTTAGTGAGTGTGTGTGGGTGGGTAGGTTTAGTGAGAGTTAGGTTTAGTGAGTGTGTGTGGATTGGTAGGTTTAGTGAGTGTGTGTGGATTGGTAGGTTTAGTGAGTGTGTGTGTGTGGGTGGGTAGGTTTAGTGAGCAGGTTTAGTGAGTGTGTGTGTGGTGGGTGGGTAGGTTTAGTGAGTGTGTGTGTGTGGGTGGGTAGGTTTAGTGAGTGTGTGTGGGTGGGTGGGTAGGTTTAGTGAGTGTGTGTGGGTGGGTAGGTTTAGTGAGTGTGTGTGGATTGGTAGGTTTAGTGAGTGTGTGTGTGTGGGTGGGTAGGTTTAGTGAGTGTGTGTGGATTGGTAGGTTTAGTGAGTGTGTGTGGGTGGGTGGGTAGGTTTAGTGAGTGTGTGTGTGGGTGGGTGGGTAGGTTTAGGGGCAGTGTAGGGGGATAGAATATACGTTTTTTACAGTATAAAAACCATTACGCCTATGGCGAGTCCTCAGAAAGATAGTGAGCCAGACGTGTGTGTGAGCGAGAGCACGAGCTCAGATCTTCTGCAGTCAGACTCACTGTTGTGGACGATGTCCTGCATCTTCTTCCAGACTCTGAACGGCAGGTTTCCCGAGTACCGTGCCACATGAATCAAAGCTCCAGAAGCCATCTGTGGATCCGGCTGTGAGCTCTGGACTCTGGAAGAACATTCAGGATCAGAACTGCAGTGGCTTTGGATCAGAACCAGAGACCAGAGACAGGAGCAGATCACTCACCTTTCCTCTGAGATGGGAAACTCCTGCAGAACAAACACAGCATTTATCATCAAGAACTCAATCAATGAACCAATGATCAACCAATGATGTGAAATCAGACCTTCAGGAAGCAGACATCACTGGCTCTCATCATCTCCTCCATGTCTTTGATTGTGTGTGAAAGAGCTGAGATGTGTGTGTTCATCTCCTCCAGCTTCTCCTTCATCATCTGCTTCTTCTGCTCCTCTTCCTCCCTCAGGGCAGTGATCGTAGCTTCCTCTTCATCTCTGAGAAACTGATGAAGCTTCTCAAACTGCTGTTTAATCTGACGCTCTGTGTGCTCCTGAGCCTGAAATCACATTCACTTCAATCATCTAAATCCACACACATCAACACTTCACATCATTCATATCAGAGAGAAACTCCCATACCTGACATATAACAGATCCAGAAGCAGACGCTGCTCATCATTTACAGAAATAATCAACTGAAATATATCAGATCATAACTGTATATAGAGATCCTACAGCTGTGAGGAAAATTACTCTTGACTCTGTTTCCTCACCTTGATGTGTTGAGCGCTTTTCTCCAACTCTCCTTTAATGTTTTCATTGTGTTGAAGCTTCTTCTGTAAGGACTCCAGTGCTGTATTGAGCTCCTCCTAGAGTTGAACAAAATACAGCTCAAGCATCAAGACAATGATTCAGAGCACCTCTTTAATCCACCTCTGAACGGCTCAGAACAGCTCCATTACAGTTTTGGAGTCCCTTTAACCCATTGAGATGATGTGGCAGGACCTAAAACAGGCAGGTCATGCTTGGGAACCCTCCAGTGTGCCTGAACTAAAGCAGTTCTGCAAAGAGAAGTGGGTCAAATCCACCAGAGCGCTGTGAAAGACGAGTGATACGTGTTGAAAACGTCTCGTCACGTATGTAACCCTCGTTCCTGAAGAAGGGAACGATGGCGATGTTAGTGACTGGTGGATGGGGGTTTTGCTTTGAAGCCTATCACCTTCGAATTCTTCAAAACGAGCCAATGGCAAAACAATGCCACAGGTTTGCAGAATTTGCATAGCACAACTCCGCCCCACCCTTTCTTCCTCGATACAGACCGCTTCTACGGTTTGCTTTCAAGGGGCAGGCATATCAGTACATGGGTACTCCCATTCAAGTTAGCCCTGTCTCTATGCTCGGCATGGGCCGCCCCCAAGAATCAGTCATCAGCCTTGAGTCTTGACAGCGATCATACCCATCAGAAGGACTAACCAGCTGACCGGACCCAGAAACTTGAAGAAGACGTGCCACATGTAGCTCTTCTAGAAGAGGAGAGTTACTCTTCAGATTGCTAAAGTGCCAGGGAGATCGATGTGCCAGATCACTGCACAGAGTAGACAGGAATGCAGAACCGGCTGGATCACAACGACAGACTGGAGAGACGCTCGTCTTGAAGAGGAAGCTCTTTATATACCCGCGATGTGGGGCGGAGTCACGCTATGCAAATTCCACAGACCCATAGCATTGATATGCCATTGGCTCGTTTTGTAAAACTCGAAGGTGATCGGCTTCTAAGCCAAACCCCCCTTCCGTCAGTCACTGATGCAACGTCAGTGTTTTAATGTTGTATTTAGGATGAGACACAGAAATAGAAGAATTGAGAAGGGTAAATAGTTTTTCACAGCACAGTAAATGTCATAAGACGTTGAGTAAAATGAGAAATACTGAGTGCATGAATATGAAATCTGTGTTTATGACTAATTATTGTTCTTTACATGAGAAACAAGAGACATTTGTCTTACCTTACATGATGAAACCACTTCACTGATGGGTCTGAATTTATGATTGTCGTGTTGTTGTGAATCTCTGCACACTAAACACACCGGCTGTTTGTCCTCCAGACAGAAGAGTTTGAGTTTCTCACTGTGTAAACCGCAGATCTCCTCAGATCCCGATGAACGCCTCGCATTTCTCTCCTTCAGGAACGACTCACACAAGTTCTTTAACACAAGATTATTTGGAGGTTGATTTCTTGAGGATCTTCTCCTGCAGACGGGACACTCCTGAGTTCTTGGTTCTCCAGAACTGTTGAAGACACTCTTTACAGAAACTGTGACCACAGGATAAAAGAACAGGAGCTTTGAAGATTTCACAGCACACGGGACAAGAAAGCTCTTCGACAGACAGTGAATCCATTTTCCCTGTTTGAGCTCCAGCAATCTGAACCTTAGTTTCACTTTCTGAACAATGGCTTTTAAAATGAATCACAATGAGAATCAAAGATCCTCCTGTAAAGTGTTTCTCGTTCTCCACTGACCGCTGATTCTTTATTGCTGTTGTTGAGTCGGTATGACAGAAAGGAGAAATAACTAGTCAGGCTCTTTCTGGTAAGTGTTGTAAGAGAGTTCATGATCACATTTGGGTGTGTTTAAACAGGTCAAACAGAAACTACAGGATTTCTTCAGGTTAAATGTATTCAAACTTGCATTGAAACATTAAAATATAATGCTGTAAAACATAACACAAAAGAACAATGAAAATACAAAAGTAATAACAAATAAATGACCTCAACCCTTATAGTGGCAACTCTTGTGAAAAGATGAGGCATGTGTGTGGCAAAGATGACCTGCGACGGGCCATCCTTCAGCGGGTCGGGCTTTCCCCCGGACAACATCACCAGCAGGATGAAACCAGACCTCCACCCATCACAGCCTGATACAGTGGTTGGCACTGGATAAAGGGGTGTGTCCGCGGGGATGTGGTGAATGATCCGCTGGTGATGGTTATGATTCAATTCCGGGAACAAAACCATAGAGTGGGGGTGGCAGTTAGTCCGCGCCTCCGACATCCGCTAATTTTGGGAACAAATTGGCCAGCTTTTGGTAGTTTATTGGGGCATTTATGTGCGGATGTCTCTTGGAACAAAAGAGGGCACAGGGAGAGAGAGCGGTTGTCCAGGTGGGAGAGACTGAGCCGGGACCACCGGGTCCTGTCGCAGAGGAACGGAGCGGGATAGAGAGGCTGAACCTCACGGACCACGATGATTTTCCTCTGGAATAGTCCCAGGATGAGTCGCTCAAATGTGTTTTCCCAGGTCCGATCGAGCGACGGACCGGTTCTCCACCCTGAGCAGCCGCTCTCTTATCCTTATTTTGCCATATTGAAGGACCGGTTATATCGAGTAACCCGAGACACTCAGTCAAAACAAGATGGTTAGTTCCGAAAAGTTTCTAATTCTAATCCGATGGCAGGTCATTTGGGGTCAAGCGGCAACACTACCGGCGGTTGATGTTCCAGTGCTTTGTCGGCGTTTCATGAGAGTGTGCGCGTCTTGTTGTGAATATCCACCAGCCCTCCCAAAAGTGCCATTGCTCCCTCTACCGCTCCTGCCCCTTCGAGAGAACTGGCATGGACCTCATCGGACCATTAGAGCGATCCGCAGGAGGGCACGGGTTTGCATTGGTCCTGGTGGATTATACAACACGATACCCCGAAGCAATTGCCCTCCGTAGCATTTCAGCAAAGAGTGTCCTCACTGATCAAGGCACAGCGTTTATGTCACGAACATTACGCAAACTTTACGAGTTATTGGGCATTAAATCAGTCCATCACCCACAGACGGATGGAGCGCTTTAATCGCACGTTGAAGACAATGATTCGAAAGTTCGTACAGGAAGACGCCAATCTTAAAATAATGTGTTAATCCCATGTGGCCTGGTATCCAACAAACAACATTAACATTTCTTTAAAGCGACCACTTTTCCTATTCTGCTGGTAATTATAGGATGTTCTGTTTCCAAAGGATCAAGTGGATTTAGAACCGGTGCTAATGTAAAAGTGGGGTTGTTGTTCCTTCTCTATTAGTCCAAGAGCTAGAAGTAATGCACAGGCTTCAGCTGGGAAGACTGTGTCCACAGATACACTTGCCATAGCGGTTTGACTCCTGGTAGACGTCTGGATGATTTATCTTTGCTTTATACTGAGCCAGGCTCATCATGATGAAGGGTTTTTAATATACCACGTCAATGTTATCCAGATTAATGTCATATTTTCCAAGTGTGATTTTATACGAATTCCAAAAGGACTGCTGTATCTGTGTCTGGCTTCACACAAATGTGAAAACTGAGGATGAAAAACTGAAGGGTTACTTTCATTAGCTTTTAGCTTAACGTTGAGAGCCAATTTCAGCCTTCTGTTATAGCGATGGTTCTCCTGCTTCTGTGTACAAGCTCTGGGGAAGTCCTAAATGCTCCTAAAACAGGTCTCAATCCTGTATGATGTACCGTGTCCAGCCTTTTGATGAATGACTTCCTAGCAGATCCATAAACGATACTCCCATAGTCCATTTCTGACTGAACGCGTGTCCTATAAAGTCTCAAACTTCACAATCGGCACTGCATGGATATCCATACTGGCATATCCATTGATTTAAAACCTCTCACAGCATCTTTATATGAGGGATCAAGGGTAGTGTGGTATCAAGTCCTAGGAATGTTGTCTCTTTATGACTTTTATAGGTTCTCTTAGTGCAGAGAGTGCAAAAGACAAAAATGCGTAGTTTTTGACTTAGAAAATTTAAAGCCATTTTTTACTGACCAGTCTTATTTATACTTTTCAATCACGTTCATATTTACATATAAACTACGAGATCTATTAGACCCATTCATTTTAATAGTAAAGCGTAACGGAGAGTATACGTCCTTGAGGCACTCCTGATTCTTGTCCATCCACGTCAGATAATACATTTCTCACTCGAACACGAACAACTCTATTAGATACGAAATCTGAATAAAGATCCTTTAAAATACCATACCTCCACATGAGCTTCTTCTAAAAATACAGCTGCTACATGCTCTTTTCTAATAAAACCATCTCGTACAGAAGATTATAATCTTATAAAGTGATCAAGAGTACCTTTTCCTCGTCTAAATCCACACTGATATCCCAGGATCCACGCCAGCCGGTCATTCTTTCCATGGTTTTGCATAAACAACTGGTTAGTGGACGATAGTCCATCCCAGGTGTAGGTATTGCCTCTTTCCAGTAATATGGTAATTCTCCTGATTTCCAGATGTTGTTGAGATTTCCCAGTAGAATCCCGGATACAGGGTAAATGTTTCTCTGGTAGTGAGTTTTGTCATTGGAGGTTTTCAAAAGTTCCTCCATTGTTAAAGCCTGGTTATAGGATTATCAAATTAGGTTTTTCCCATTCCTGCTTTATTTGCATTTCTTTAAATCTGGGAAGACTTTCTCTCAAATGCCTCTGCTGATTTATTAGCGATATCCTGTTTCATTACGGAGGAACTTTTGAAAGCCATAAAAACACCATGGGTTTCTCCGACGTCTGAGTTGATGTTTTTCCTGCTATCCGTATGTCCGTGTATTTCTTCACTGTATGCTCTTTCCAGTCTGATATTAAACTTCTCATAGCACAGTTTCCACCTTGGAGTGTCTTGTTGAATGTCTTCTTCAGTGGATGTTAAAATCCACGGATAAGGATCGCTCCCACAGTAATAAGTCCCTTAGTACTTCAGGCTCACCCAAGGTTAGGTTGTCATCATTATATATGAACTCTTCTATTCTTCTGCATGTTTTCCTCCCCATTGATACGGTGATGGAAACGCTCCATCAGCTCTTGTGTTGTCACTGAGGTATCCGGAGGTATAGTTAATATGTAATATAATCCTATGATCTTCCTAGGTCCTATAAACAATATTACATATCAAATCTTATAGAATATTATGATCTACATATTTGGTTTGATTTGTTTATCTTGAGTATGTTACGTATTTGTGACTGTACAATACATTTAAAAGGTTATAAGCAGTTTTTTTCAATACAATAATATTATAATATTGGATCTAATTATACAAAATAATAATATGACCTGTGGACCGACAGTGTCGAAAAATACATGAACAAACGCACCGATTTAACACACCACGCATAACTAGGACTGAAAAGCACCAGATAAAATATGATATCTCGACAAAATATACGAATAAAAGGTTTACCGACAAAAACAATAAAAAGTGCCTTTGATGACTGAATTTAGTTTTGATGTTATTTGCCAGGCCTGACGCGTCACAGCAGCACAGGCCACGTGATCAGCGGAGAGGAGTCACGTGGTGCCGGAAATAAAGTGCGCAACTGTTTATCGAGGGGATCGACAGTGAACGTGCATTAAGAACACACTCCTTTATCACACACCATCGACAACATCTGCTCTAGAGGAGAGAACATGACGCTAAACCGAAACCATCACCCGAACGGAGGAGTGCTGATCCAGGCCGGAGAGAGGTACGGAACACACAACAACACACACACTCAGCAACACATATCATCACAACAGCACCACACACACCTCATCACAACAACAGCACCACACACACCTCATCACAACAACAGCACCACACACACACACACCTCATCACAACAACAACACACACACACACACACACCTCATCACAACAACAACACACACACTCAGCAACACATATCATCACAACAGCACCACACACACCTCATCACAACAACAGCACCACACACACCTCATCACAACAACAGCACCACACACACACACCTCATCACAACAACAACACACACACTCAGCAACACATATCATCACAACAGCACCACACACACCTCATCACAACAACAGCACCACACACACCTCATCACAACAACAGCACCACACACACACACACCTCATCACAACAACAACACACACACTCAGCAACACATATCATCACAACAGCACCACACACACCTCATCACAACAACAGCACCACACACAAAGCAACACACATCACAACAACAGCACATATGATCACAATAACACACACAACAACACCACACACATTAACACACATCACAACAACAGCACATATGATCACAATAACACACAGAGCAACACCACACACACATTAACACATATCATCACAACAACAGCACATATGATCACAATAACACACACAACAACATATCAAAACAACAACACACAGAGCAACACATATCAAAACAATAACACACCGCTGATATAACACACAGGCGTGAGGATTTCTCCTGTATTGTGTTGTTATCTGGACCCTGATCTGATTGACACGCTGTCGTCACAGGTCTTCTGATCCTTATGAGAAATAACCATGTGTTTGGCATCTGAGCTGTGTAATCAGATCTGTAATGGCTTGAATCATATATGATTCAGTGTGTTTTACGTTGACTACACAGATAATGTCACAGTTAAAGGTGTCAGAGCAAGTGTGGTTTAAGATCCCAGCCGGTGCGGTGATTTATGCAGGAACTGTAGTAACAGTGTTTGTTCATATCTCTTGAGAAACTGTGGCCTTTCTGTGTGCTTGAGTTCCCATTGTGACCTCACTTCCTGTTTTCATCCTGGTCTTTCAGCATCCTACGAGAATGCAAGAACGTCGAACTGTCCTTCAGTGACATCACACCCAAGAACGACCTGTTTAAGGGGACCAAGAAGGGCTCCGTCTACCTCACCCAGTACAGGGTAACTATAACCCACCCAAACTCATCCAAACTAATCCATAACTCACCCAAACTAATCCATAACTCACCCAAACTCATCCTTACTACTGCACAACCCACCCGAATGCATCCTAACTAATCCATAACCCACCCAAACACATCCAAACTAATCCATAACTCATCCTAACTAATCCATAACCCACCCAAACACATCCTTACTAATCCATAACCCACCCAAACACATCCAAACTAATACACAGGTTAACAAGTCCATAACTCACCCAAACACAGGTTAACTAGTCCGTAACCCTCCCTAACACAGGTTAAC
>CM040934.1:47206138-47271138 GCA_023029165.1 Gobiocypris rarus
ACTGTGTGTGTGTGTGTGTGTGTGTGTTTGTGAGTGTTGCAGTGATGGTTCATAGACAGCAGGACAGACTGATAATACAGATATCACAATACACTTTAATAATATAAACACCTTTTCACAACAAGAAGTAGTTTCTTCCCTGACTGAAAGTGAACAGCTTGACTCTCTTCTCCTGTAGAGCTGAAGTCCTACTCAACACTGATCTGAATAATAACTGTTCAGTGAACGTGCTGCAGTGTGTGCGCTGCTCAGGGCTCGTCCTGCAGGAACCAGACCTCGTTCCTCCGCCCGTAGGGTTTGATGGGCGGGTCGTAGGTGCAGCACAGGTATTGCTTGCGCTGGAAGGGGGCGGAGTCTCCCAGCGTGCACGTCAGACGCGACGCTTCTGCGCGAAACTCGCTCTCGCCTGCAAACCCGCCGAACTGCCTGCAGGGGGAGACAGAGTTAGCGGCGTCAGCACAGACCAGCGAAACACTGCTGTGGGAGCTACGCACAGGACGTATACGGTTATCCCGGGCCGGTCCTCGATCCGGAGGGAAGTGTCCGTCGGGGTGGGCGGGCTGATCTGGAAGCTTAATGGGATACGCAGAGCGGCGACCAGACGCCGGTTCAACGTGCCGTCATCCCGCGGGAAGACGGTGAAGATGACGGGAACGGGCGTGTTCATGACCTCACCTGCACCACAGAGATACACACACACACACACACAGATCACATTTCAGCTCTGCATGTTTGAATAAATCCATCATGAAAGCAGTTTCCCTTGGGAAGTGGAACCCCCTCAGCGTGACCGGTGTCTGAAGCATGTGTAAACACACAGTATTCACGGGTGCCTCGGTCACAGCGGTGCTTCTGGCGATTCATGTAGTGTGTTCCTGCCTTGAGAAGAGTCTGAGCGCGCTCGGCTCTCATGGCGGTGCATTCGCGGGAGGAAGCTCTGTTCTCGGGGATCACTCCCCTACGGATGGGTGGCTTGGTAGATGAGAGTTGTCATGGGCAGAACGCTCTTATCTAACACCCTCTCCCAATATTGGAGTTTTAAGGAGGGCTAAATGCTTCCCTCTAGATCTTCTTAGGGTTGATGCAGGGTCCGCAAGCGTCCCTCTACTCCGTATACCTCCCTCCCCAACTCTCTGAAGGGGGGCTATATGCCTTCCGTGTTTTCGCTGTTAGACGCTAGGGGGCGCTATTACACATCTTCTGAATGAGTATTGAATCTCCTGATCAAAACACTCGTGAGGGAGATTCAATCCTCATGTCTAGCCAATCAGCATGAGTGGAGGACTGTATTAATGCGCAGCCAACAGTTCCTCCACCCCCCCGTCTCCTCACACTCGCCTGGTTATTCTGCCTGCCTTATTGTGTGAACTCCTGAAACTAGCTTTAGCGGGGCTCTGGAGAGAGTGCCTTTCCTCAACTCAGGGGATGAGCTTGGTAAAGTTATGGGTGGGCCACATAAGCTTCCCTTTCTCTTCTTTGCCTATACTAATTATTTATTGGGGTTTTGAGTAGGGTCTAAGCTTCCTTGGGCTACAGAGCATGGCTAATGAGGTGTTTTGGGCAAATACGCCCCTGTCTGAAGGATGTAGCTGGGGCGGAGTTAGAGATGGACTGCATCATAGAGAAATGAGAAACTGTCCACTCTTCACCCATGGCCTTTCTCAGTACTCTCGCTCTGGAAATACTGATTACTGAGGTTTTAGAGCTCCCTTCAGTAGGCTGCTGAAGGTTATCTAGATGTTAGCAGCAGATCCTTTAAGTCCTGTAAGTTGCGAGGTGGTGTCTCCATGGATCGGACTTGTTTGTTCAGCACATCCCACAGATGCTCGATTGGATTGAGATCTGGGAATTTGGAGGCCAAGTCAACACCTCAAACTCGTGCTCCTCAAACCATTCCTGAAGCATTTGTGCTTTGTGTCAGGAGCATTATCCTGCTGGAAGAGCCACAGCCACCAGGGAATACCGTTTCCATGAAAGGCTGTACATGGTCTCAGCAATGCTTAGGTAGGTGGGACGTGTCAAAGGAACATCCACATGGATGGCAGGACCCAAGGTTTCCCAGCAGAACATTGCCCAAAGCATCACCTCCGCCGGCTCGCCTTCTTCCCATAGTGCATCCTGGGGCCATGTGTTCCCCAGGTAAACTTCTTGAGCAGTTTGAGCTCCAGTAGCTCGTCTGTTTGATCGGACCACACGGGCCAGCCTTCGCTCCACACGTGCATCAATGAGCCTGGGCCGCCCATGACCCTGTGGCCGGTTCTCCACTGTTCCTTCCTTGGAGCACTTTTGATAGATCCTGACCACTGCAGACCGGGAACACCCCACAAGAGCTGCAGTTTTGGAGATGCTCTGACCCAGTCGTCTAGCCATCACAATCTGGCTCTTGTCAAACTCGCTCAAATCCTTACGCTTGCCCATTTTTCCTGCTTCTAACACATCAACTCTGAGGACAAAATGTTCACTTGCTGCCGAATATATCCCACCCACTAACAGGAGATGGAGAGATCATCAGTGCTATTCACCAGTCATAATGTTATGTCTGACCGGTGATTTACTCACAGTATCGTAATGGTAAGATAATTGTAAGAACTGATGCTTCATTGGCTGTGTGTCTGTTTGCAGGGCTCTGATTGGCTCACCTTGTTGGTTTCCGCCGCTCATGTAGGTGAGGAGCCTCCGCTGCAGCTCACCTGACACCTGATCGAAGCTCCGCCCCTCCAGACTCAAGCACACGTACTTACCCGCATCGTAGCGGCGCACCTCGTAACTCACACCATCCTGAATGACAGACAGGCAGACAGACAGACAGACAGACAGACAGAGAGAGAGAGAGACGGGCAGACTGTGAGCGGTGAGTCAGTGTTCATGTGTTCCAGCAGAAGAAACGCCTTCAGCCACACACACACACACACACACACACACGTGACACACACAACTATGGTCACACAGCCCATAAAGATGGAATCCCATAGCAACAGTGATACGCCATCCCATAATAATCACAGTGTGTGAGCTGTAATTATGGTCTGTCTAGGTGTCGGTTGGACTCTGTAATTAATGCTGCTTTGCTAATATTAGCTGGTGTGTTCAATTATTCATATTTGACCGTGTGTAGCCCTGTGTGTGTGTGTGTGTGTGTGTGTGTGTGTCGGCTGTAATTAAGAGTGTAACGACTCAGATCTCATGGCTGTGTGACATTTCAGCTTAATCTCTGAGGTTAGTCCTGACGTGACACGAGCTCACGCGTGTAAATGATCTTTAAATGAAGCGGCAACGTCAGGATTTCAGACACAATGACGTTCACCATTTCAAATGAATATAGGCATTAAATATGTAAATGAGCTAAAAGTCGTGGGAATGTTAATCCCATGATGTACTTACAGCAGTACTTTATCATTTCATGACAGTCGGGTTGAATTCACAAAGAAAAACAATCAACAGGCTTGAGTTTCTAACTTCTTGATTTTGGGATGAAATATGAACCGACACTTATTACTAAAGCTATTTCATGCACAATGCAAACACACACGCAGATGTTAAGTGTGTATCTGAGGATATAAACATTACTCAGACTAAACTATTTGTGCATGACTGTTATTATAGTGTGTGTGTGTGTGTGTGTG
Organism: Gobiocypris rarus; assembly: GCA_023029165.1. NCBI lineage: Eukaryota > Metazoa > Chordata > Actinopteri > Cypriniformes > Gobionidae > Gobiocypris > Gobiocypris rarus. Next base: position 47,209,762 of record CM040934.1, read on the forward strand.
TGTGCGTTACCTTGCTCTCGGTGCTCAGGAGTTTATACTCGCTCTCTTCAGTAGCTCCGAACAGCCAGTTTCTGATCATACCGAACATGCTGAACGCATTGGCTTCATCAGGTGTGTGTCGGTCTCTCTCTCTGTCTCTCTCTCTCTCTGCTGTGAGGGCTGTGCGTCTCCTCCTTCTCCTCCTCCTCCTGCTGCATCTCTGCTTTCAGCTGAAAACACTGCAGATTAGTATTACTGTTACGGTGAGGAGCGCAGTGACTCAGACAGAGGACGGAGAGTTTAACGCCCGAAGACAAAACGCCACATTCAATCAATCAAACCACACACACACACACACTCACAGAGAGAGAGAGAGAGAGAGAGACAGGGTCATTCTGTGTCAGCTCCACAGATAATGCTGATGAATATTCACTGATTCATGTTGTAGAGGAGGCTCAGAATGACAGTGTTCACCTGAGATCTGGAGCCACATCACAGGGGTGTAAACATGACTGTAGAAAGATGGCAGCATCATTATTGTATTCTCACACAGAGATTGGCAGATCTATTAGTGAAATCTGTTGACTTTATCAATCTGTGTCTCATTATATGCCAACGGTGAGCGCTCAAACATGGGGAATAAGCACTTCTGGTGTTTCTTTGACTCAAGTTTGCAAGCCAGTAACTCCAGAAGTATTGAAGATATCTCAATAAGATGTTACACTCTGTTTCTAAGCAAACTTTTCTTCCGGTATGTTGATTTTTAAAGCCCTATGTGGTTCATTTCCAGAGATATGGAGGTCTAAATGTGGCTCCATTGTTGAATTGTACCCATTTTCAGTGATTGAAACCCAAATGTGGCTCAATGTGCACACAGCTGATACTGATTGTGTTTAAAGAGGAATGTCTGCAGAACCAATCATGTTCAAACTAGAAATGCAAACACACTTTCCTAGGAGGCATTAAACCTGGTCTCGGGTTATAAACACAACCCTGCTTCCCTCTCAAGGAACAGTAATACCCACTACGCCATACGAACACTGTGCCATCTAGTGAGGCGAGCCGTAACCAAAGGCTACACGCAGCGTCTCCTTCCCTAGAAAGGGAACTTGTTTCATGCAGTAGCAGTACTGCATATGAGCTCTAGCCAGCTTCTAAAGCAGTTCAAATGAACAACATCCCTTACTAAGATAATGTGACATGACCATTTCAGTGGATTTATGGCACTCAGGTGAGTATGTTCTGTGTTTTGAGGGCAGTAAACACTTCTAGTTTCAACATGATTTGTTCTTTAGATATTGCCCTTTCAGTACAATCAGTATCAGCTGTGCAAGGAGACGCACATTTGGGTTTTCAATCATGGGCAATATTCAACAGTTCACTCATGGAGCCGCGTTGAGATCCCCACTCCTCTGGGAATTAACCATATAGGGACTTAAAAATGAACATACTTAACTAGACGTTTGTTGAGAAGCAGAATGTCAAATTATATTTAAATATCTTTAATACTTCTTGAGTTACTGGAATGCAAACTTTGGGAAAAACAGCTTTTTCCTCATTTGTAAACTTTCTCCAATGGCATATCATTCTACAAAGATGGCTAAAGTCAGCAGATTTCATGAATCATGGGTAATGTAGTTTCTCTGCAGGAATTTCACTGTTAAACATGATTGCTTGGAATGATGTGAGCAGATGGCTTTAACCTCCGCAGCACACAGTACGACAAACGTTAAACGTCAGTGATAAATCAGTTTGAGGATGTGCACGCTTTTTACCAGTCAGAATCTCTTTATTTGTTCCGTTATCAGCTGATGTTCCAGTTTATTCATTGCACTGGAAATGGAATCGAGTGCATTGTGGGAAACAGTGAGTAACACTAACTCAAATCCATTATTACGCACAATAAACTCTCAACAATACAGGTTCATTGATGGTTCCACGAAGAACCTTTAAGTCAAGTCACCTTTATTTATACAGCGCTTTATACAGTGCCACTGGTTTCAGAGCAGCTTCACAGTGTGAACAGGAGAATAATGCAGCAGAGTTTGTCCAGCCGCTCCGGAGAAACGGTGATGTCATCAGCTCAGATCAGTGCTCATATGGAGTCAATGCGGGCGGATCGGGATATAGCTGAATATTTAGTGTCCCCAACTGAGCACGCCAAGCCAAAGGCAACGCTGGAACCAAAACTCCTTCAGGGCCAGAACCTTGGGAGAAACCAGGCTCAGTCAGGGGGGCACCCATGGGACCACTAATCCAGAATGCTCTGGAAACGTTAGTTTTGGGTTGCCAAAACGTGTATTTGCAACATTTGTTTTTGGTTAGCAAGGAAAGTTTTTGTTAGGGGTGACCTCTGGAGGAAGTGCTTCTGGTTAGGGGTGACCTCTGGAGGAAGTGCTTCTGGTTAGGGTGACCTCTGGAGGAAGTGCTTCTGGTTAGGGTGACCTCTGGAGGAAGTGCTTCTGGTAAGGGAGACCTCTTGAGGAAGTGCTTCTGGTTAGGTGTGACCTCTGGAGGAAGTGCTTCTGGTTAGGTGACCTCTGGAGGAAGTGCTTCTGGTTAGGGTGACCTCTGGAGGAAGTGCTTCTGGTTAGGGTGACCTCTGGAGGAAGTGCTTCTGGTTAGGGTGACCTCTGGAGGAAGTGCTTCTGGTTAGGGGTGACTTCTGGAGGAAGTGCTTCTGGTTAGGGGTGACCTCTGGAGGAAGTGCTTCTGGTAAGGTGGCCTCTGGAGGAAGTGCTTCTGGTTAGTGACCTCTTGAGGAAGTGCTTCTGGTTAGGGTGACCTCTGGAGGAAGTGCTTCTGGTAAGGGGTGACCTCTGGAGGAAGTGCTTCTGGTTAGGGGTGACCTCTGGAGGAAGTGCTTCTGGTTAGGGTGACCTCTGGAGGAAGTGCTTCTGGTTAAGGGTGACCTCTGGAGGAAGTGCTTCTGGTTAAGGGTGACCTCTGGAGGAAGTGCTTCTGGTTAGGTGACCTCTTGAAGAAGTGCTTCTGGTTAGGTGACCTCTTGAGGAAGTGCTTCTGGTTAGGTGACCTCTGGAGGAAGTGCTTCTGGTTAGGGTGACCTCTGGAGGAAGTGCTTCTGGTTAGGGTGACCTCTGGAGGAAGTGCTTCTGGTTAGGGTGACCTCTGGAGGAAGTGCTTCTGGTTAGGGTGACCTCTGGAGGAAGTGCTTCTGGTTAGGGGTGACCTCTGGAGGAAGTGCTTCTGGTAAGGGGTGGCCTCTGGAGGAAGTGCTTCTGGTTAGGGGTGACCTCTGGAGGAAGTGCTTCTGGTTAGGGTGACCTCTGGAGGAAGTGCTTCTGGTAAGGGGTGACCTCTGGAGGAAGTGCTTCTGGTTAGGGTGACCTCTGGAGGAAGTGCTTCTGGTTAAGGGTGACCTCTGGAGGAAGTGCTTCTGGTTAGGGGTGACCTCTTGAGGAAGTGCTTCTGGTTAGGGTGACCTCTGGAGGAAGTGCTTCTGGTTAGGGTGACCTCTTGAAGAAGTGCTTCTGGTTAGGGTGACCTCTTGAGGAAGTGCTTCTGGTTAGGGTGACCTCTGGAGGAAGTGCTTCTGGTTAGGGTGACCTCTGGAGGAAGTGCTTCTGGTTAGGGTGACCTCTGGAGGAAGTGCTTCTGGTTAGGGTGACCTCTGGAGGAAGTGCTTCTGGTTAGGGTGACCTCTGGAGGAAGTGCTTCTGGTTAGGGTGACCTCTGGAGGAAGTGCTTCTGGTTAGGGGTGACCTCTGGAGGAAGTGCTTCTGGTTAGGGGTGACCTCTGGAGGAAGTGCTTCTGGTTAGGGGTGACCTCTGGATGAAGTGCTTCTGGTTAGGTGACCTCTGGAGGAAGTGCTTCTGGTTAGGGTGACCTCTGGAGGAAGTGCTTCTGGTTAGGGGTGACCTCTGGAGGAAGTGCTTCTGGTTAGGGTGACCTCTGGAGGAAGTGCTTCTGGTTAGGGTGACCTCTGGAGGAAGTGCTTCTGGTTAGGGTGACCTCTGGAGGAAGTGCTTCTGGTTAAGGGTGACCTCTGGAGGAAGTGCTTCTGGTCAAGGGTGACCTCTGGAGGAAGTGCTTCTGGTTAAGGGTGACCTCTGGAGGAAGTGCTTCTGGTTAGGGGTGACCTCTTGAGGAAGTGCTTCTGGTTAGGGTGACCTCTGGAGGAAGTGCTTCTGGTTAGGGTGACCTCTTGAAGAAGTGCTTCTGGTTAGGGTGACCTCTGGAGGAAGTGCTTCTGGTTAGGGTGACCTCTGGAGGAAGTGCTTCTGGTTAGGGTGACCTCTGGAGGAAGTGCTTCTGGTTAGGGTGACCTCTGGAGGAAGTGCTTCTGGTTAGGGGTGACCCCTGGAGGAAGTGCTTGTGGTTATGGTGACCTCTGGAGGAAGTGCTTCTGGTTAGGGGTGACCTCTGGAGGAAGTGTTTCTGGTTAGGGTGACCTCTGGAGGAAGTGCTTGGGGTTAGGGTGACCTCTGGAGGAAGTGCTTCTGGATAGGGGTGACCTCTTGAGGAAGTGCTTCTGGTTAGGGTGACCTCTGGAGGAAGTGCTTCTGGTTAGGGTGACCTCTGGAGGAAGTGCTTCTGGTTAGGGTGACCTCTGGAGGAAGTGCTTCTGGTTAGGGGTGACCTCTGGAGGAAGTGTTTCTGGTTAGGGTGACCTCTGGAGGAAGTGCTTCTGGTTAGGGTGACCTCTGGAGGAAGTGCTTGTGGTTAGGGTGACCTCTGGAGGAAGTGCTTGTGGTTAGGGTGACCTCTGGAGGAAGTGCTTCTGGTTAGGGTGACCTCTGGAGGAAGTGCTTCTGGTTAGGGTGACCCCTGGAGGCACCAGTTGCTTCACTGTGATGAGTGTTATTCACTGTGAGAGATACTGAGTAACAGACACACACGTTCATAATTATAAAGTGAGTCTTGTTTATTGGAAGAGGATAGTGCTAGAGCTCAGAAGAGACACACACACACACACACACACACACACACACACACACACACACACACACACACACACACACACACACACACACACGCGCGCGCACAGAGTCGAGTCGGGTCTTCACGTCTCCCAGCCCTTGCCGCCGGGTTGTGTGGGGAGCCGGAGCCCCACGAGCCCGGCCGCCTGGTCGGTCCGGACCTCCCCCTGGGCGTGGTAGCGCTGGTGCAGGCGCAGGTGCAGACGCGTGGAGCTCAGCAGACAGCGTCTGCGCCCGTGCAGCGCCCGCACAGCTGAGCCCGGTCACCTGAAACACACAGATCACATTCACATGCCGTCACACACTCATGTGGAAAAACACCTCATGTGCAGAAGGTCCGGTTTCACTGCTCGCTACCACTGACCACATGCATCCACACACACACACACACACACACACACACTTCACTGACTGAAACACACACACACTCACAGTCACACACTTCACTGACTGAAACACACACACACACACACACACACACTCACAGTCACACACTTCACTGACTGAAACACACACACACACACACACACACACACACACACACACACACTCACTACAGTCACACACTTCACTGAAAAACACACACACACACACACACACTTCACTGACTGAAACACACACACACACACACTCACAGTCACACACTTCACTGACTGAAACACACACACACACTCACTCACAGTCACACACTTCACTGACTGAAACACACACACACACACACACACACACACTTCACTGACTGAAACACACACACACACACACACACACACACACACTTCACTGACTTAAACACACACACACACACACACACACTTCACTGACTGAAACACACACACACTTCACTGACTGAAACACACACACACACACACTTCACTGACTGAAACACACACACACACACACACACACACACAAACACCACTGACTGAAACACACACACACACACACTCACAGTCACACACTTCACTGACTGAAACACACACACACACACACACTCACACACAGTCACACACTTCACTGACTGAAACACACACACACACACACACACACACACACACACACTTCACTGACTGAAACACACACACACACACACACACACACACACACACACACACACACACACACACACACACACACACACACACACACACACACACACACACACACACACACACACACACCACATCACACACACACACACACACACACACACACACACACACACACACACACACACACACACACACACACACACACACACACACACACACACACACACACACACACACACACACACACACACACACACACACACACACTCACACACACACACACACACACACACACACACACACACACACACACACACACACACACACACACACACACACACACACACACACACACACACACACACACTGCCCTAAACCTACCTACACACACACACACACACACACACACACACACACACACACCCTAACCTACCTACACACACACACACACACACACACACACACACACACACACACACACACACACACACACACACACACACACACACACTACCCATCACAGGAGACTGCACAGTTTACTTTCTGTGATAAAAACCTCATCCTGTGTGATTTATTTTGAAAAGTGAGGACATGGGGAACGTCCTCATATTTCACCCTCTTTTTGTAATACCTGTGTCATACCCATGTCATTATACACATTTGTGTCCTGATATTTCACAAAAACATGCCCACACACACACACACTCACACTCACACTCACACAGTCACAGACTCTCACACACACACACACACCTGGTTCCTCCTGAACTGCTCCAGCACATATTTATAAATGAGAGTGTGTTTGTAGTCGGAACCCTTCGCGATCCGGATCTCCTTCAGGATCCCGCGACACACACCGAGCGCAGCCATCATGCCAGACAGAACGAGTCGAACACGCGCATGCGCGCACACACACGGCCAGCGGACAGACGCGACCAATCAAACCCACAGACCGTCGAGTGTGAATCTCAGTCAGTACAGGGCAAATATACACAGGGACGGATCTAGAAAAGTATTTATGGGGTGGCATGAGAACTATGAAGGGTGGCAACACTGAAGCAAGCATCCTTGTGTGGCTCTTGTGGAGTCAAGTGATATTATCCAGTGTATAGGTCTACAGTACAAACAACATTACTCTTAATAACTACTATTCATTTTGTGTTTGATCATTGATAAGTGATATATAATTGTTCATGAAGGCTGGAAATTATAAACGCCTTATATTCAGGTGTGCAGAATTATTAGGATTAAAGACTGCTGTGTGATAGATTTAGCCTGAACCTGATAGCTGGACTGGAAACTTTAATACAAGATCATATCAATATACATTTACAAAGTATGACAAACACCACAGATTGTATATGGATATAAGCACTGGTTTATTTAGTCACCAGCAGATACATATGCATCTACATTAAGATGCGGTGCATTCAAATCACCAACACATATTTTCAAAAATGTTCATCTAAAGTCATCAGATATCTTGGACAAAACATTAAGAAGAATTTTAGTGCAACTACAGCAACAGAAGTCAAGTATCTTGGATGGAAAAACTAAAAATCTTCTCTTTTCTTTTTGTTACACAGCCATCAAACTTGGATGAAACAAACAATCTAATATTGCGGTAACAAGTTTATGGCCAGCTAACTAATAAACTGTCCAACAAATCAGAAAGTCCATGACTTTGGTGTACATGTGTGCTCTTGCAGACGCATCTACTACTGCATCTAAAGGGTACGAGTGACTTCAGTCTAAAGCAGCTGAATGTTGTTCAGCAAACCTTTTTACAAAGTCTGGTGCCTTTTGACTTAATGCTGAGAATAGCTAAACTCGACAATCTACCCGTAGGTGATTTTTTTATAATCTTCAGATGTGGCACTGCTAACTGGTAACACAACAGCAATTTTGCACAACCTGAACAGTTCAAAGAAAACATCCTTATACGGTTCCAGAAAATAAACAAACTCCATCAAAGTAGTAGGGCTTTCGTTTCCATTCACCTTAAGTCGATCTAGTACTCTCCCTACCTGGTGAAGCTCATGCTTATTATCTTCAACACTTGACTCATAAGCATTAGCCAAAAGGAAAATCTCCTCCTAGGATTTATGGATTTAGTGCCTGGATGCCTTTCATGATGTTGCAATTGTTATCTGAAAAACGCCTTTCCATTTCCCAGATCACGGTGTCCAGGACAGGGAAGAACACTTTGACTCGAAAGGTTTCCTTGCTATCTGGTTCTACATGCCGTCCAAGTGTGGAAGGAATGATGGAATCTTGAAATGTCTTAGCGATCTGTTTTGAGCGCTTTCGGATGTGAAGTGCTGTTGAAATGTCACTCTTTTCACATGTCATAAGTATCTCCGACCAAAGCTCTTCAAAAAAGGCCTCCCTGCGTAGGTGTCTCTTTAAGAGTTCAACAGCCTTAGCGTGGTCAACAGATTCAGACTGGAGCATCTCAGATAAAATATTACAGTCATTTAACACCTTCCGAAAGAGTACGAGACATCCAACTAAATAATCATCCATTTGAGCCAATATGCCTTTCGCTTCAACAGCTCTTTGAGGATTGTTCTCAGCCGAGATCTCTACCTGCAAAATAGCAGGTAATCTATCCATGACATTGCTTCATGCTGCATGTCTGCAAGCCCAGCGTGTATCGCCAAGGCGCTGGCGCTCCCTGGTTACACCATCATACATGTGGCACTTCAAGCCATCTCTAAGATGAAGTCTTGAAAGTCTTTCCAACAAAGAAAAGAAATGACCAGCATCAGGCACAGTTTTGACAGCATCTATGACCAGGTTGAGACCGTGAAATGCTTGCTTGGCCACTGCTTTTATTCTTGCGTGGACACCTGACACTCATTACAGATGCCCCATCATACCCCTGACCTACAAGATTTCTCTTGTAATCCAAACCATACTTCTCCAAACAGCCAATTATTTTCTCAGTTAACCCAGCAGCATCCAGCTTCTCTGCCTCTTTCTTTAACTTCCTGCATGATTTCCTCTTTTACCATTCCAGCCAGTATTTCATCCTGGATGGTTTTACCTGTATATTTAGCATTTTTGGGTTGCTGTTCAAGTCTTTTTTTAACAGTGGAATCATGGTTGCCCAATAAATCTAGCATGGCTAAAAACACACCTCGTCTGTCTGAGTCGGGAGACTCCCGGTGACCCCGCTGGGCTAGATATTCAGAAGCAGGTAGGACAAGAATTTCAGCTAGTGTTTGGATGTATTTTCGATTTTCTGTTACCTTTTTCTGGTAATGTTCATCCATGACAGCTAACAGTGAGGTATTTTTGTCTCTGCCCATGCAACCATTGCATTTACATGATTCTCAGATTTGGCATGAGAAGAAAACCCACTATCTTTAAATGTAGCCTTCTTCCAATTACAGTACCCCTCAAAGGAGGTAAAAACACTCTTTGGAGCATCGGGGAGAGAAAAATGTCTACAAGCAAAACAGTAGCAGGAATTCTTGTCTGTGAATATTCAAGCCATGGATGTTTTTTGAACCGGTGAGCATGGAAGCTCCGCTGGACTCTGCCTTGAAAGGTCTATGGCTGGGTCAGACCTAAATTTTGATAAATCTAGAAGACTAAATAAATATGTCAGATGAAGTCAAATAAAAATCACATTTTCAAATACTACAATATTTCAACATTTAACACCTAATAGTTTATAGTTACCTGAAATCTCTATTTCTATCAAAGGTATTTTTAACATAGTCTTACAAGTATCTAATAACAAAAACACTGATTGTAGCCATATTAAGCAAGATAAACATATATTGACAAATGGTCCTTTAAATCATAACTTAAAGGCTATAAAAAAAATGTTGGACTTTATGTTAATGTAAAAAAATTCTGAAAAAAGGCACACTGGACACAGCATACATCTATCAAAGTCTGAGCTCTCTTCCTCCCTTAGCTCTCTCTCTTCCACCTCTTCACTCACTTCATGCTGAATGACTTCTCTCTCATCACCTCTATCTAGTGCTTTGTCATCCATTTCTATATTTCTTTCTTCCACCACTCTTCTCCTCCGCTGTCTTCCACAACTTCATTTGTACGTATACCTTTTCCTGTCTTATCTTTATCTGCACCTTCCTCTCACACATTATCTGACTCTGATTTTCCTTTTCTTTTGGTTTAAAAAAACTCTGGATGTCAGCCTTTCTTTTCATAGTATCCTGCCAGATGTAACAACAAGTACAACGTTTAGACTTTCTAGCTTTCTAAATGTACACCCCACTAAGCAAAGTTATGTCCAAAAGACGTCTTTTCAACGTCTTTGACCCTAGAGGCGAACGTTGAAAAGACGTCCACTGAGGAGCCAGAATGAAAGTTTTTATGACGTCTGTTTTGGACATGATCTGCACGTCTGATATAGATGTTCAAGGAACCTCAAGGTTAAACCGTTCAAATGTGCTCATTGTGGACATATATTCCTTTTGTAATTGCAAATCAACTCACAGACAGTGTGTGTTTGTCCAAAATCATGAAAATAAAAGAAACTTAGCTCACACCTCTAGACACTTTAGGCAACTTAGCATCTGTAATTCACACATCTTTGGATCGTGAGAGAAACCAGACCTGAAGGAAAGACTCTCTGGCTCAGGACTCAATCCAGGATCTTCTTGCTGTGAGGAGCCAGTGTTTCCCACTCATACACTGGTGCTGCCCTTAATCACAGATATAAGAGACACTTTGACTATTTCTGTCAGACGTCTACAGAAGCTCTTACTGAGAGTTAACAGAGGTTTAGATGTTGATGATGGTCACCATTGTGGTGGGAAGCGTTTGCTTTAGTTGGGCTCTTGGTCCCTGTAGTTGTGTTAGCTTTTCTTTGGCTGCTGTAACTGTGTCTGTGAAACACAATAGTTGTGGCTGAGCAAGCAAAGATAAAGTGACATCAGGTGTTGTCAGCTCCTTGTTGATGATCTAAATCATCACAAAGTGAGCAATGGTGAGTTATGTTCAGTCAGTGCTAGTTATGGTCAGTATATGTGCTGGTTATGGTGAGTTATGGCCAGTCAGTGCTAGATATGGTCAGTATATGTGCTGGTTATGGTGAGTTATGATCAGTCAGTGCTAGATATGGTCAGTATATGTGCTGGTTATGGTCAATTATGATCAGTCAGTGTTAGATATGGTCAGTATATGTGCTGGTTATGGTGAGTTATGTTCAGTCAGTGCTAGATATGGTCAGTATATGTGCTGGTTATGGTGAGTTATGGCCAGTCAGTGCTAGATATGGTCAGTATATGTGCTGGTTATGGTGAGTTATGTTCAGTCAGTGCTAGTTATGGTCAGTATATGTGCTGGTTATGGTGAGTTATGGCCAGTCAGTGCTAGATATGGTCAGTATATGTGCTGGTTATGGTCAGTTATGTTCAGTCAGTGCTAGTTATGGTCAGTATATGTGCTGGTTATGGTGAGTTATGTTCAGTCAGTGCTAGGAATGGTCAGTATATGTGCTGGTTATGGTGAGTTATGTTCAGTCAGTGCTAGGAATGGTCAGTATATGTGCTGGTTATGGTGAGTTATGTTCAGTCAGTGCTAGTTATGGTCAGTATATGTGCTGGTTATGGTGAGTTATGGCCAGTCAGTGCTAGTTATGGTCAGTATATGTGCTGGTTATGGTGAGTTATGGCCAGTCAGTGCTAGATATGGTCAGTATATGTGCTGGTTATGGTGAGTTATGTTCAGTCAGTGCTAGGAATGGTCAGTATATGTGCTGGTTATGGTGAGTTATGTTCAGTCAGTGCTAGAATGGTCAGTATATGTGCTGGTTATGGTGAGTTATGGCCAGTCAGTGCTAGTTATGGTCAGTATATGTGCTGGTTATGGTGAGTTATGGCCAGTCAGTGCTAGTTATGGTCAGTATATGTGCTGGTTATGGTGAGTTATGGCCAGTCAGTGCTAGATATGGTCAGTATATGTGCTGGTTATGGTGAGTTATGTTCAGTCAGTGCTAGTTATGGTCAGTATATGTGCTGGTTATGGTGAGTTATGTTCAGTCAGTGCTAGTTATGGTCAGTATATGTGCTGGTTATGGTGAGTTATGGCCAGTCAGTGCTAGATATGGTCAGTATATGTGCTGGTTATGGTGTTATGGCCAGTCAGTGCTAGGAATGGTCAGTATATGTGCTGGTTATGGTGAGTTATGATCAGTCATTGCTAGATATGGTCAGTATATGTGCTGGTTATGGTGAGTTATGGCCAGTCAGTGCTAGATATGGTCAGTATATGTGCTGGTTATGGTCAGTTATGGCCAGTCAGTGCTAGATATGGTCAGTATATGTGCTGGTTATGGTGAGTTATGGTCAGTGCTAGATATGGTCAGTATATGTGCTGGTTATGGTGAGTTATGGCCAGTCAGTGCTAGATATTGTCAGTAAATGTGCTGGTTATGGTCAGTTATGGCCAGTCAGTGCTAGATATGGTCAGTATATGTGCTGGTTATGGTGAGTTATGATCAGTCAGTGCTAGATATGGTCAGTATATGTGCTGGTTATGGTGAGTTATGTTCAGTCAGTGCTAGATATGGTCAGTATATGTGCTGGTTATGGTGAGTTATGTTCAGTCAGTGCTAGATATGGTCAGTATATGTGCTGGTTATGGTGAGTATGATCAGTCAGTGCTAGATATGGTCAGTATATGTGCTGGTTATGGTGAGTTATGGCCAGTCAGTGCTAGATATGGTCAGTATATGTGCTGGTTATGGTCAGTTATGATCAGTCAGTGCCAGATATGGTCAGTATATGTGCTGGTTATGGTGAGTTATGTTCAGTCAGTGCTAGATATGGTCAGTATATGTGCTGGTTATGGTCAGTTATGGCCAGTCAGTGCTAGATATGGTCAGTATATGTGCTGGTTATGGTCAGTTATGATCAGTCAGTGCTAGATATGGTCAGTATATGTGCTGGTTATGGTGAGTTATGGCCAGTCAGTGCTAGATATGGTCAGTATATGTGCTGGTTATGGTGAGTTATGGCCAGTCAGTGCTAGTTATGGTCAGTATATGTGCTGGTTATGGTCAGTTATGGCCAGTCAGTGCAGTATATGTGCTGGTTATGGTGAGTTATGGCCAGTCAGTGCTAGATATGGTCAGTATATGTGCTGGTTATGGTGAGTTATGGCCAGTCAGTGCTAGATATGGTCAGTATATGTGCTGGTTATGGTGAGTTATATTCAGTAAGTGCTAGATATGGTCAGTATATGTGCTGGTTATGGTGAGTTATGTTCAGTCAGTGCTAGTTATGGTCAGTATATGTGCTGGTTATGGTCAGTTATGATCAGTCAGTGCTAGATATGGTCAGTATATGTGCTGGTTATGGTGAGTTATGGCCAGTCAGTGCTAGATATGGTCAGTATATGTGCTGGTTATGGTGAGTTATGATCAGTCAGTGCTAGATATGGTCAGTATATGTGCTGGTTATGGTCAGTTATGTTCAGTCAGTGCTAGATATGGTCAGTATATGTGCTGGTTATGGTGAGTTATGGCCAGTCAGTGCTAGATATGGTCAGTATATGGTGGTTATGGTGAGTTATGGCCAGTCAGTGCTAGATATGTTCAGTATATGTGCTGGTTATGGTGAGTTATGTTCAGTCAGTGCTAGTTATGGTCAGTATATGTGCTGGTTATGGTGAGTTATGATCAGTCAGTGCTAGTTATGGTCAGTATATGTGCTGGTTATGGTGAGTTATGTTCAGTCAGTGCTAGATATGGTCAGTATATGTGCTGGTTATGGTGAGTTATGGCCAGTCAGTGCTAGATATGGTCAGTATATGTGCTGGTTATGGTGAGTTATGATCAGTCAGTGCTAGATATGGTCAGTATATGTGCTGGTAATGGTGAGTTATGTTCAGTCAGTGCTAGATATGGTCAGTATATGTGCTGGTTATGGTGAGTTATGGCCAGTCAGTGCTAGATATGGTCAGTATATGGTGGTTATGGTGAGTTATGGCCAGTCAGTGCTAGATATGGTCAGTATATGTGCTGGTTATGGTGAGTTATGTTCAGTCAGTGCTAGATATGGTCAGTATATGTGCTGGTTATGGTGAGTTTTGGCCAGTCAGTGCTAGAATGGTCAGTATATGTGGTGGTTATGGTGAGTTATGGCCAGTCAGTGCTAGATATGGTCAGTATATGTGCTGGTTATGGTGAGTTATGTTTAGTCAGTGCTAGATATGGTCAGTATATGTGCTGGTTATGGTGAGTTTTAGTCAGTGCTAGATATGGTCAGTATATGTGCTGGTTATGGTGAGTTATGATCAGTCAGTGCTAGATATGGTCAGTATATGTGCTGGTTATGGTGAGTTATGTTCAGTCAGTGCTAGATATGGTCAGTATATTTGCTGGTTATGGTGAGTTTTGGCCAGTCAGTGCTAGATATTGTCAGTATATGTGCTGGTTATGGTGAGTTTTGGCCAGTCAGTGCTAGGAATGGTCAGTACATGTGCTGGTTATGGTGAGTTTTGGCCAGTCAGTGCTAGATATGGTCAGTATATGTGCTGGTTATGGTCAGTTATGATCAGTCAGTGCTAGATATGGTCAGTATATGTGCTGGTTATGGTGAGTTTTGGCCAGTCAGTGCTAGATATGGTCAGTATATGTGCTGGTTATGGTGAGTTATGTTCAGTCAGTGCTAGTTATGGTCAGTATATGTGCTGGTTATGGTCAGTTATGGCCAGTCAGTGCTAGATATGGTCAGTATATGTGCTGGTTATGGTGTTATGATCAGTCAGTGCTAGATATGGTCAGTATATGTGCTGGTTATGGTGAGTTTTGGCCAGTCAGTGCTAGGAATGGTCAGTATATGTGCTGGTTATGGTCAGTTATGGCCAGTCAGTGCTAGATATGGTCAGTATATGTGCTGGTTATGGTCAGTTATGGCCAGTCAGTGCTAGTTATGGTCAGTATATGTGCTGGTTATGGTCAGTTATGATCAGTCAGTGCTAGATATGGTCAGTATATGTGCTGGTTATGGTGAGTTTTGACCAGTCAGTGCTAGGAATGGTCAGTATATGTGCTGGTTATGGTGAGTTATGTTCAGTCAGTGCTAGATATTGTCAGTATATGTGCTGGTTATGGTCAGTTATGATCAGTCAGTGCTAGATATGGTCAGTATATGTGCTGGTTATGGTCAGTTATGATCAGTCAGTGCTAGTTATGGTCAGTATATGTGCTGGTTATGGTGAGTTATGGCCAGTCAGTGCTAGATATGGTCAGTATATGTGCTGGTTATGGTGAGTTATGGCCAGTCAGTGCTAGATATGGTCAGTATATGTGCTGGTTATGGTCAGTTATGGCCAGTCAGTGCTAGATATGGTCAGTATATGTGCTGGTTATGGTGAGTTATGTTCAGTCAGTGCTAGATATGGTCAGTGTATGTGCTGGTTATGGTCAGTTATGGCCAGTCAGTGCTAGTTATGGTCAGTATATGTGCTGGTTATGGTCAGTTATGGCCAGTCAGTGCTAGTTATGGTCAGTATATGTGCTGGATATGGTCAGTTATGGCCAGTCAGTGCTAGATATGGTCAGTATATGTGCTGGTTATGGTCAGTTATGGCCAGTCAGTGCTAGTTATGGTCAGTATATGTGCTGGTTATGGTGAGTTATGTTCAGTCAGTGCTAGTTATGGTCAGTATATGTGCTGGTTATGGTGAGTTATGTTCAGTCAGTGCTAGATATGGTCAGTATATGTGCTGGTTATGGTGAGTTATGTTCAGTCAGTGCTAGTTATGGTCAGTATATGTGCTGGTTATGGTCAGTTATGGCCAGTCAGTTGTAGATATGGTCAGTATATGTGCTGGTTATGGTGAGTTATGGCCAGTCAGTGCTAGATATGGTCAGTATATGTGCTGGTTATGGTGAGTTATGGCCAGTCAGTGCTAGTTATGGTCAGTATATGTGCTGGTTATGGTCAGTTATGGCCAGTCAGTGCAGTATATGTGTTGGTTATGGTGAGTTATGGCCAGTCAGTGCTAGATATGGTCAGTATATGTGCTGGTTATGGTGAGTTATGGCCAGTCAGTGCTAGATATGGTCAGTATATGTGCTGGTTATGGTGAGTTATATTCAGTAAGTGCTAGATATGGTCAGTATATGTGCTGGTTATGGTGAGTTATGTTCAGTCAGTGCTAGATATGGTCAGTATATGTGCTGGTTATGGTCATGTATGATCAGTCAGTGCTAGATATGGTCAGTATATGTGCTGGTTATGGTGAGTTATGGCCAGTCAGTGCTAGATATGGTCAGTATATGTGCTGGTTATGGTGAGTTATGATCAGTCAGTGCTAGATATGGTCAGTATATGTGCTGGTTATGGTGAGTTATGTTCAGTCAGTGCTAGATATGGTCAGTATATGTGCTGGTTATGGTGAGTTATGGCCAGTCAGTGCTAGATATGGTCAGTATATGTGGTGGTTATGGTGAGTTATGGCCAGTCAGTGCTAGATATGGTCAGTATATGTGCTGGTTATGGTGAGTTATGTTCAGTCAGTGCTAGTTATGGTCAGTATATGTGCTGGTTATGGTGAGTTATGATCAGTCAGTGCTAGATATGTTCAGTATATGTGCTGGTTATGGTGAGTTATGTTCAGTCAGTGCTAGATATGGTCAGTATATGTGCTGGTTATGGTGAGTTATGGCCAGTCAGTGCTAGATATGGTCAGTATATGTACTGGTTATGGTGAGTTATGATCAGTCAGTGCTAGATATGGTCAGTATATGTGCTGGTAATGGTGAGTTATGTTCAGTCAGTGCTAGATATGGTCAGTATATGTGCTGGTTATGGTGAGTTATGGCCAGTCAGTGCTAGATATGGTCAGTATATGTGTGGTTATGGTGAGTTATGGCCAGTCAGTGCTAGATATGGTCAGTATATGTGCTGGTTATGGTGAGTTATGGCCAGTCAGTGCTAGATATGGTCAGTATATGTGCTGGTTATGGTGAGTTTTGGCCAGTCAGTGCTAGGAATGGTCAGTATATGTGCTGGTTATGGTGAGTTATGATCAGTCAGTGCTAGATATGGTCAGTATATGTGCTGGTTATGGTGAGTTATGTTCAGTCAATGCTAGATATGGTCAGTATATGTGCTGGTTATGGTGAGTTTTGGCCAGTCAGTGCTAGATATGGTCAGTATATGTGCTGGTTATGGTGAGTTTTGGCCAGTCAGTGCTAGGAATGGTCAGTATATGTGCTGGTTATGGTGAGTTATGGCCAGTCAGTGCTAGATATGGTCAGTATATGTGCTGGTTATGGTCAGTTATGATCAGTCAGTGCTAGATATGGTCAGTATATGTGCTGGTTATGGTGAGTTATGGCCAGTCAGTGCTAGATATGGTCAGTATATGTGCTGGTTATGGTGAGTTATGTTCAGTCAGTGCTAGATATGGTCAGTATATGTGCTGGTTATGGTGAGTTTTGGCCAGTCAGTGCTAGGAATGGTCAGTATATGTGCTGGTTATGGTGAGTTATGATCAGTCAGTGCTAGATATGGTCAGTATATGTGCTGGTTATGGTGAGTTATGTTCAGTCAGTGCTAGATATGGTCAGTATATGTGCTGGTTATGGTGAGTTTTGGCCAGTCAGTGCTAGATATGGTCAGTATATGTGCTGGTTATGGTGAGTTTTGGCCAGTCAGTGCTAGGAATGGTCAGTATATGTGCTGGTTATGGTGAGTTATGGCCAGTCAGTGCTAGATATGGTCAGTATATGTGCTGGTTATGGTCAGTTATGATCAGTCAGTGCTAGATATGGTCAGTATATGTGCTGGTTATGGTGAGTTTTGGCCAGTCAGTGCTAGATATGGTCAGTATATGTGCTGGTTATGGTGAGTTATGTTCAGTCAGTGCTAGTTATGGTCAGTATATGTGCTGGTTATGGTGAGTTATGGCCAGTCAGTGCTAGATATGGTCAGTATATGTGCTGGTTATGGTCAGTTATGATCAGTCAGTGCTAGATATGGTCAGTATATGTGCTGGTTATGGTGAGTTTTGGCCAGTCAGTGCTAGGAATGGTCAGTATATGTGCTGGTTATGGTGAGTTTTGGCCAGTCAGTGCTAGATATGGTCAGTATATGTGCTGGTTATGGTCAGTTATGGCCAGTCAGTGCTAGTTATGGTCAGTATATGTGCTGGTTATGGTCAGTTATGATCAGTCAGTGCTAGATATGGTCAGTATATGTGCTGGTTATGGTGAGTTTTGACCAGTCAGTGCTAGGAATGGTCAGTATATGTGCTGGTTATGGTGAGTTATGTTCAGTCAGTGCTAGATATGGTCAGTATATGTGCTGGTTATGGTCAGTTATGATCAGTCAGTGCTAGATATGGTCAGTATATGTGCTGGTTATGGTCAGTTATGATCAGTCAGTGCTAGTTATGGTCAGTATATGTGCTGGTTATGGTGAGTTATGGCCAGTCATTTGCTAGATATGGTCAGTATATGTGCTGGTTATGGTGAGTTATGGCCAGTCAGTGCTAGATATGGTCAGTATATGTGCTGGTTATGGTCAGTTATGGCCAGTCAGTGCTAGATATGGTCAGTATATGTGCTGGTTATGGTGAGTTATGTTCAGTCAGTGCTAGATATGGTCAGTATGTGCTGGTTATGGTCAGTTATGGCCAGTCAGTGCTAGTTATGGTCAGTATATGTGCTGGTTATGGTCAGTTATGGCCAGTCAGTGCTAGTTATGGTCAGTATATGTGCTGGATATGGTCAGTTATGGCCAGTCAGTGCTAGTTATGGTCAGTATATGTGCTGGTTATGGTCAGTTATGGCCAGTCAGTGCTAGTTATGGTCAGTATATGTGCTGGTTATGGTGAGTTATGTTCAGTCAGTGCTAGTTATGGTCAGTATATGTGCTGGTTATGGTGAGTTATGTTCAGTCAGTCCTAGATATGTTCAGTATATGTGCTGGTTATGGTGAGTTATGTTCAGTCAGTGCTAGTTATGGTCAGTATTTGTGCTGGTTATGGTCAGTTATGGCCAGTCAGTTGTAGATATGGTCAGTATATGTGCTGGTTATGGTGAGTTATGTTCAGTCAGTGCTAGTTATGGTCAGTATATGTGCTGGTTATGGTGAGTTATGTTCAGTCAGTGCTAGATATGGTCAGTATATGTGCTGGTTATGGTGAGTTATGTTCAGTCAGTGCTAGTTATGGTCAGTATATGTGCTGGTTATGGTCAGTTATGGCCAGTCAGTTGTAGATATGGTCAGTATATGTGCTGGTTATGGTCAGTTATGGCCAGTCAGTTGTAGATATGGTCAGTATATGTGCTGGTTATGGTGAGTTATGTTCAGTCAGTGCTAGTTATGGTCAGTATATGTGCTGGTTATGGTCAGTTATGGCCAGTCAGTGCTAGATATGTTCAGTATATGTGCTGGTTATGGTGAGGTATGTTCAGTCAGTGCTAGTTATGGTCAGTATATGTGCTGGTTATGGTGAGTTATGGCCAGTCAGTTGTAGATATGGTCAGTATATGTGCTGGTTATGGTCAGTTATGATCAGTCAGTGCTAGATATGGTCAGTATATGTGCTGGTTATGGTGATTTATGGCCAGTCAGTGCTAGTTATGGTCAGTATATGTGCTGGTTATGGTCAGTTATGATCAGTCAGTGCTAGTTATGGTCAGTATATGTGCTGGTTATGGTGAGTTATGGCCAGTCAGTGCTAGATATGGTCAGTATATGTGCTGGTTATGGTGAGTTATGTTCAGTCAGTGCTAGATATGGTCAGTATATGTGCTGGTTATGGTGATTTATGGCCAGTCAGTGCTAGTTATGGTCAGTATATGTGCTGGTTATGGTCAGTTATGGCCAGTCAGTGCTAGATATGGTCAGTATATGTGCTGGTTATGGTCAGTTATGATCAGTCAGTGCTAGATATGGTCAGTATATGTGCTGGTTATGGTCAGTTATGATCAGTCAGTGCTAGATATGGTCAGTATATGTGCTGGTTATGGTGATTTATGGCCAGTCAGTGCTAGTTATGGTCAGTATATGTGCTGGTTATGGTCAGTTATGATCAGTCAGTGCTAGATATGGTCAGTATATGTGCTGGTTATGGTGATTTATGGCCTGTCAGTGCTAGTTATGGTCAGTATATGTGCTGGTTATGGTGATTTATGGCCAGTCAGTGCTAATTATGGTCAGTATATGTGCTGGTTATGGTCAGTTATGATCAGTCAGTGCTAGATATGGTCAGTATATGTGCTGGTTATGGTGATTTATGGCCAGTCAGTGCTAGTTATGGTCAGTATATGTGCTGGTTATGGTCAGTTATGATCAGTCAGTGCTAGATATGGTCAGTATATGTGCTGGTTATGGTGATTTATGGCCAGTCAGTGCTAGTTATGGTCAGTATATGTGCTGGTTATGGTCAGTTATGGCCAGTCAGTGCTAGATATGGTCAGTATATGTGCTGGTTATGGTGAGTTATGGCCAGTCAGTTATGGTCAGTATATGTGCTGGTTATGGTCAGTTATGATCAGTCAGTGCTAGTTATGGTCAGTATATGTGCTGGTTATGGTGAGTTATGGCCATTCAGTGCTAGTTATGGTCAGTATATGTGCTGGTTATGGTCAGTTATGGCCAGTCAGTTGTAGATATGGTCAGTATATGTGCTGGTTATGGTCAGTTATGATCAGTCAGTGCTAGTTATGGTCAGTATATGTGCTGGTTATGGTGAGTTATGGCCAGTCAGTGCTAGATATGGTCAGTATATGTGCTGGTTATGGTGATTTATGGCCAGTCAGTGCTAGATATGGTCAGTATATGTGCTGGTTATGGTCAGTATATGTGCTGGTTATGGTCAGTATATGTGCTGGTTATGGTGAGTTATGGCCAGTCAGTGCTAATTATGGTCAGTATATGTGCTGGTTATGGTGATTTATGGCCAGTCAGTGCTAGTTATGGTCAGTATATGTGCTGGTTATGGTGATTTATGGCCAGTCAGTGCTAATTATGGTCAGTATATGTGCTGGTTATGGTCAGTTATGATCAGTCAGTGCTAGATATGGTCAGTATATGTGCTGGTTATGGTGATTTATGGCCAGTCAGTGCTAGTTATGGTCAGTATATGTGCTGGTTATGGTCAGTTATGATCAGTCAGTGCTAGATATGGTCAGTATATGTGCTGGTTATGGTGATTTATGGCCAGTCAGTGCTAGTTATGGTCAGTATATGTGCTGGTTATGGTGAGTTATGGCCAGTCAGTGCTAGTTATGGTCAGTATATGTGCTGGTTATGGTCAGTTATGGCCAGTCAGTTGTAGATATGGTCAGTATATGTGCTGGTTATGGTCAGTTATGATCAGTCAGTGCTAGTTATGGTCAGTATATGTGCTGGTTATGGTCAGTTATGGCCAGTCAGTGCTAGTTATGGTCAGTATATGTGCTGGTTATGGTCAGTTATGGCCAGTCAGTTGTAGATATGGTCAGTATATGTGCTGGTTATGGTCAGTTATGATCAGTCAGTGCTAGTTATGGTCAGTATATGTGCTGGTTATGGTCAGTTATGGCCAGTCAGTGCTAGTTATGGTCAGTATATGTGCTGGTTATGGTGAGTTATGTTCAGTCAGTGCTAGATATGGTCAGTATATGTGCTGGTTATGGTCAGTCAGTGCTAGTTATGGTCAGTATATGTGCTGGTTATGGTCAGTTATGGCCAGTCAGTGCTAGTTATGGTCAGTATATGTGCTGGTTATGGTCAGTTATGGCCAGTCAGTGCTAGTTATGGTCAGTATATGTGCTGGTTATGGTCAGTTATGGCCAGTATGTAGTGTGAGTGAGTCTCTGGCGCCCCCTGCTGCTGAGTGTCGGTACTGCAGAACTCAGAGTAGTGTTCAGAAGATTTGTTGTTTTTACCAAATCACAGTTTTTTTTTCTTCTGGATTCCAGTTTCTATTCTGTTTTTCTAAACAATGTTTTAATTGTTAAATAAAAATAAAAATAATTTAAAAAATGGGTTTTGAACAGTGGTAAGCAAAACAAGGAATAAAGCATTAACAAACTTGGTTAATCTTTTAAAATATATTCTAATAAAAATGTAACTTTTTTTTATTTGGGCAGACAAAGTTTTACGATTCAGGGTTTACTTTTAAATTACAACAAAAATCTTGTTTGATTATTCCTTAAAAAATAAAGCTTATTATATATGAATATTATTATTGTTATTAATAATAACAAAGACAATAATGATTGCTATAATAGTAATAATACTTATTGTTATATTTATTATTATTTATGGCCAAGCAGCAGTGATATTGTTTCCATTAGTCTTCTTCTTCTGCCATGGAAGTCTATGGCACACTGATAGAGGAGAGTTTGAACATCATCCACAGCAAATCTCTGACTCAATCCCTTTCACCAACTGTCCAAAGAGTCCCTCGTGTTTATGTGGAGAACTTTTGAACCGGAAGAGCTAAAAACAACATTCTTTTTTATTGCCAGAACATATATAACAATGATGTCATAATTGGCCTAACTTCCTGTAAGCTCTTTTGATTTTATTTATAAACATACTTTTCCGAACTCCTCCTAGACAATTGTCCGATTTTCACCCAGTTCGACTCCGATCATGCCTGTAAGAAGTGTGGATTTCCTGTTGATAGATGAAACTGTTTACATATACCACAGCATGACGCCAAACTGCACCTGAGGCGGTTTCTCTGAAAGGACTCAAACTTTATGTGTGTGTGTGTGTGTGTGAGTGTGTGTGTGTGTGTGTGTGAGAGTGTGTGAGTGTGTGTGTGTGTGTGTGTGTGTGTGTGTGTGTGTGTGTCACTTATAAGTGAAAAGTTGTTATATATGTCACCTATAAGATGTTATGTCGGATTAAAAGTGATTGTATTTATGGATTTGAAACCATTGTGCTTTAAACCGTCTCTGTGCTTTAAATTGCTGTTGAGCTGATGCCTTGAGTTTTAGCTCCTCATTCTGCCTCTGTGCTGCTTGCAGCTATATTTATTATTATTATAGTTTTATTGAAGTTACTGGGATGAGATTGATCTGCCTTGGTAAAGATGATGACTGTCATAAGTCTTTGAATCCAGACGAATCAGACCGACCATCACAGCCACAGCTGATTGGAGTCTCGTGCTGGTCATGTCATGGAATATCCCATCAGGTCCAGATGCTTTAATGTAGTCATGAAGGTTGTCATAACTGTGAGTACACAAAGAGCAGTGAATAAAGCCAGTCTCATGTGTGATTGGATGGTGTTTGATGGGTGGAGAGAGAGAGAGAGAGAGAGAGAGAGAGAGAGAGAGAGAGAGAGTGTGTGTGTAGAGAGAGAGAGAGAGAGAGAGAGAGTGTGTGTGTGTGTGAGAGAGAGAGAGAGAGACAGAGAGACAGAGAGAGACAGAGAGAGAGAGAGATCAGACGGACACAAACTCCTCAGATATGGACCTGGACGCTGTGCTCATCACGCTTCTGCTCTCAGGTACACATGAGTGACTCTTTCTTTATGAATATGTAAGTTTGAGGTCAGTGAGATTTGTGAATGTTTCTGAAAGAGTCTCTTCTGCTCAGTAAACCGTGTAATATTCCTCACTAATCATTCTCATATGAGGATCTGAACCTGTTGTAACATTGTGAGGTCACATGACCTCAAGCTTTTGAGCGGCAGTGTGTGTTGTGGTGTGGATCAGACGCTGAAATGAAAGCTTGGCTTCGCAGGGGTCTTCAGCTCGTCGGCTCTGCGTCAGTATGAGTTTGTGCCGATGTCTGTGAACTGCACCGAAGCTCAGCGATACTGCCGTCAGAACTACAGCGATCTGGCCAGCGTCAGCAACAGCGCGGACCTGGCCGAGCTGATGAGGATCACGGCTGGAGTTAGTAATTGGGGCTTCTGGATCGGGCTGTTGAAGAGCCTCAGCAGTGAATGGAGGTGGTCTCTGGGCGATCCCGCCTTCTACACCAAACGCCAGTCTCTGTATCGCAACTGGGCCCCGAACCAGACCAGCCCCGGCCTGGACTGCGCTTTCATGGAGCAGGACGGGCTGTGGCGCAGCGATAACTGCGAGGCACAGAGGTTTTTCATCTGCTACAACGGTGAGGGAATCACACTCAACAGAAAGACACCAACCAGTTGGCTATTGATCAGAATCTGAAGTTTTCTGAACGTGCAAAATGTGCAGATGTTTAACGAATGTTTCCTTGCTTGTGTGTTTTCTGAATGTTCTCTGAACGTGTGATATAATGCTTTAGTGCTAACATTTGGGGTATTTTGTTGATTTTCTGTTGGCATGCAGACACTAGTGAAGGGTTGGTCCCTGTGCATCAGACGATGAGCTGGAGATCCGCTCAGAGCTTCTGCCGAGCGAATCACACGGATCTGACCAGCGTGAGCAATCAGAGCGAGAATCTGCAGATTCAGCAGGTCATGAACACCAGCTCAGTCTGGATCGGTCTGTTCAGAGACCCGTGGGAATGGTCCGATAAGAGTCCCTCGTCGTTCAGGAACTGGGCACCCGGTGAACCCAACGGAGCCCTTGAGGATGCCACAGTGATGGTGATCAGTGGGCAGAGACGGGCACAGTGGGAGGACTGGCCCTGTAATTCTCCATTTAAATTCGTCTGTTATGAAGGTGAGTCCATGCCTCAGACTTAGAATTGATTTTATGGATTCTTAAATCCCAAGAATTGCTATTTTAAATGCTGTTTTCAGTCGATGCTTGAACAAAACTTCACTAAACATTATTTGCATCTCCTGCCATCCAATAGAGTTTTGTCTCAGCTTTCTAATTCTGTCCGCGCGTCATGACTGAGTTCAGTCGATAATGAATAGAACCGATCATCTCTTCCTACCAGTTACACTAGCAAATAAACCTACAGTAGATCCGGCTGTATGAGATGCTGAAATCTGTCAATGCCTCTTCCAGATCAGTTCACCCTCATCAAGCAGAACCTGAGCTGGGCCGAAGCCATGAGATACTGCAGACAGAATCACGTGGATCTGGTGTCGGTGATCAGCGAGCAGATCGAGCGGCGCGTGATGAGCGCAGCCAGAAAGGCCTGGACACCGGCCGTGTGGATGGGTTTGCATCACTGCTGTACCATGAACACGTGGCTGTGGCTGCGCGGCGAGGTGGCGTGCTATCAGAACTGGGCAGCCGGCCACGGCACCGGACCTGAAGACTGCAGCCGAGAGAAGAGAGCCGGAGCCCTGCAGACGGCGGGAGACCAGCGCTGGGTCAGCCTTCCTCCGACGCGCGCGCTCAACTTCATCTGCTCCAACTATGAGGACTGAGCTTTAGCCCTGTCAAGCCTGAAAGAAGAGTCAGAACTCGGCAGGCTTTATGGGGTTAACACCAGTCTCATCAGGGTCTGTGTTTGTTTTATTCTTTATTAACACCTCTTGTGTTAACATGTAGTTTAGTCGGACAGTAACTCTTGTTTTGGTGATATTTAGTGTGTAAAGAGCTTTGTGTACATCCATTATAAAATGATACACACGGAGTTTGTTGTGTTGATTCTGATCCTAAAGAAAAGCTTCAGCGTTCACTGCGTCATTGATTTGACCATCGGTGAAGCGCTCATGTTTATGCAAATGAGGGGCGGAGCCAGCTGAAGTGATTGACCCGCCCCCCTCACTGCGTTATGCAATCGTATTTAATCATTGTGTGTGTTTATTGTGGCATGACCTGTCGCCAACGCTTTTTGCTTCTTTAAAAGTTAACATCTTTCAACTCAAAAGAAGTTATTGGGTTTATTCACTAAGAAGGTTTTGTAAACGATGCCGTTATCCTCTCCGTATAAACATGAATCTGTGAGAACGGTGATGGCATGCACATGCGTGTTGCGTGTTTAGTCTATAGACTGGGCTAAAGTGAATGATTGGAGGGCCGCTCCGCAGACTTAATGTCAGGATTGTGGGCATTAAAGAAGGGGAAGAGAAAGGCAGCCCTACTGACTTTGTTTCTAAGCTGATCCCAGTGCTACTCGGACAAGACCCATAAAAATAGACCGGGCCCACCGTAGCCTGAGACCGAAAACCTAAAGACCCGTCAGCCTAAAGATCGGCTAAATGTTCCCTGCGTTTTACAGCCAAGCTACATGACGATAACAACATCACATCGAAGGTGTTTGTGTCGCCAGCTGATGCGGAACCGTGTCTCTTAAATCCTATATATTAAATATTACTATCATTGTGTATGAATAGTTTCGGACTGGTTACTTTCCTTTCCAGCGTTTTGATGAACTTCTGTTTTCAGCTGGTCATTGATGCAGAATAATGTAAGGTTATGAGTTTAAATAGCGTTCCACACACTGTGCTTTCTCACATACACAAATCTGACACTCTGACAATTTCACTTTTTACCGTTTGTATTAACATTGATTGATACTCCTGGTTATATGTATTAATTTCTGCATACACCTTCTCAGATATACACACCCTTCCCTATGGTATGTTTCCCTTGTTTTCTTAGGTTTGATGTTTTGTATGTTGCACTGATTATACCCTCCCATCTGTTATCCATATCTCACCAAGCGTGTGTTCTGAATATCGCTAACACTGAGCACTTCTTGTGGGTGTATTTCAAACATGAGTTAATGTGTGTAGTTGGCTCTGTTACCCGGCCTCATTGTTAGCTGGTGGGATGAACAGCTTAGTTCTTTTAGTGGGTTTGGGATTTGTGGGGGTCTTTTTGTCTCCCGTTGCTTTGCCAGCCCATTATATGTTGCGTGTCACTATATTCGTAAACTAAAGCAGAAGCACTTTGAGCTGGGTGAGAAGGCCCATAAGTTAATTGCTAGGCAAATGAAGGGTCATCATATCTGATAGGGCAATGCATACAATTTCCTCCTCCATCGGTCAGCTATTAACTGATCTCAAGCAGATTTTTTTCGTTTTATATTTACAGATCTACAGCCACGGATACAGACATTGCTAATGTTCTCCATACTTTAGACCAGTGGTTCGAGCCGCTGCCCCTTTGAAAGGAAAGAGCCCTTTTATCGCACCACAGTGCCCCCGCGAACACGATTTCTACCGAGGGGGAACCCAGAGCAAACAAATATAGCAAAACTCCTGACCATCCGGTTAAACAAATATACTGGCACTTTAATTCTTCCTGATCACTCAGGTTTCATCCCCGTGCTGGCAGTATTCGTTGTTTTGTTTGTTTGTTGTTGTAGTTGTGCCGTAATCGTCTGATTTACCGTCTTTTTTGTTGTCTGTATTTTGTGCAAAAAATCTGCAGAAATCAAATTTACAAAAAAAAATCTATTTAAATTCAAGGTCTTGAACATTCAGCGGATACACTGCGGAAACTACTGATGTGATGCAAGGACACACCCTATTGAACAAACAATACTCCGTCACACTGTTGTTATTTACATTTATGAAAACTGAAATATGGTTTCTGCCATGACAAGGGTTATTTTTATATGTGGCTACATGATTCACTGAATGAATGCCATTTTTGTCATCGAAGACACAACACAAATTACAGTAATTTAACACACAACTAAGCAACATTTATGTGCGGTATATTTTTATGATTTACTGTAGTTTATTGTGCATGCAGATTATATTTTAAGTTGTTAAGCGAAGTTTATAAGACTTTAGACATGTTTAAGCAACTTTAGACATGTAACATAACACAAACAACATTAAAATAGGCAATAATGTGCTTATTAATAAAGGCAACTTTATTTGATTTTTCTTTTCCAATATGCACTGACACAGATTACTTTATTTGAATGTTTAGCTTGACATGACTCTGAGAAATGGATAAAAAAAAGCATAAAAGAAATGCATATGGATCATTGAGCCGAACTGTCCGAAAAGAACTGGTTCGCGGAAATGAATCGGACTTTGCATCACTATTAATTTGGCCTCTATATATATATATATACAGTATACTGTAAATTCAGTGGCGATCTGTGACTTTTTTTACCTGGGTACACTCTCAGAAAAAGGTACATGCATATGATGTTTGCTTTCATGGCTATTGTGTGACACAAAACACTGTGTTATCATCGTTTGCATATTTCTCCTTTACATCCGATGAATGAGCCTTTGTTTTTACTCAGGCACGTGAATGCTCAGTTTTTGACTAGCGTAGAGCTTTATCATGTGCTCATCTGCAAAACCTGAGCTCATATGCAAAATAAAAAAGCCTCATATTGTGTGAGTGTCATTATGACCCACACCAAACCTGGGCTTGATTCGGCTATTCTGAAGGTCACACTCATAGGGTTTAGGGTCAAAATGACCCCACATTGAAAATAAATGGGAAAAGTAAAAGGTCCCAGAGCGGGGTCAGCGCATGCTGAGGGTCACAGTGCGCAGAAGTCACCAACTTTCTGCAGAGTCAATCGCTCCAGACCTCCAAACTCCTGTGGCCTTCAGATGAGCTCAGGAACAGTGCGGAGAGAGCTTCATGGAATGGGTTTCCATGGCCGAGCAGCTCATCCAAGCCTTACATCACCAAGAGCAATGCAAAGCGTGGGATGCAGTGGGGTAAAGCACGCCACCACTGGACTCTAGAGCAGTGAGACGTGTTCTCTGAGTGACCAATCACGCTTCTCTGTCTGACCATCCCATGGACGAGTCTGGGTTTGGCGGTTGCCAGAGGCAGGACTCGCCTGACTGCATTGTGCCAAGTGTAAAGTTTGGTGGAGGGGGGATTATGGGGTGGGGTTGTGTTTCAGGGGTTGGCCCTTAGTTCCAGTGAAAGGAACTCTTAATGCTTCACCAAGACATTTTGGACAATTTCATGCTCCCAACTTTGTGGGATCAGTTTGGGGACGGCCCCTTCCTGTCCCAACATGACTGCGCTCCAGTGCACAAAGCGTCGCTCCATAAAGACATGGATGAGCGAGTTTGGTGTGGAGGAACTGGACTGGCCTGCACAGAGTCCTGAGCTCATCCCGATAGAACACCTTTGGGATGAATTAGAGCGGAGACTGCGAGCCAGGCCTTGAAACCGCAGCTCAGCGGCCCATTGGCTGACACTGGACTGGCCCAATCATATCTTTGAACAGCACCATCTGTGGGATTTCTGTCTGCACGCAGTTTCCGTGTGATCATGGAGAGGAAACACAAAGCAGGTGCAGAGAAGCTGCGTGAGAAAAGAAATAAAATGGACATCAGCAGGACCGTGAGCAGCTCCCGTGGCTGATGGAGAGGCATTAACAGTTATAGTGAGGAGGAGAGGGACAGAGATGAGGGAGTGAGGGTAGAACCTGCGGGAACCTTGATAAAAATGAGACAAAAACAAGTGGTGGACAACCTGTTGATGATACCACTACAACAATGAAAGAAGTAAGCATGCTATACAGCGTATGAGTGCAGTTTGGCTAAGTGTGTGCGGGGATAGAAAGCCATCACATCAGTGTTAAAAAAGGTCGGAGCAGCTAGTTAACAAGAATCACATGATCCTTCAGAAATAATTCTCATATGAGGATTTACTGCTCAAGAAACATTTATGATTATTATCAGTGTTGAAAACAGTTGTACATTTTTGTTTCGTTTTTTTGGGTTCTTTGATAAACAGAAAGTTCAAAAGAACAGTATTTATCTGAAATAGAAAGCTTTTGCAACATTGTACTACCATTTCAATGTTTTGGGTCAGTAAGAATTTAATTTGGGGGGGAAAGAACTTAAAGAAATGAATACATTAATTTAGCAGGGTTGCATTAAATTAATCAAGTGACAGTAAAGACATTCATAATGTTGCAAAGGCTTTATATTCCAGATAAATGCTGTTGTTTTGAACATTCTGTTCATCAAAGAATCCTAAAAATCCTGTTTTCAACATTGATTATAATCATCATAAATGTTTGTAATAATCATATGAGAGTGATTAGTGAAGATCATGTGACACTGAAGACTGGAGTGATGATGATAAATTCAGCTTTGATCACACGAATAAATTACATTTGAAAATGTTTACTATTTGAAAATAGTTATTTTATATTTTAAGAATATTTCACAATATTACAGTTTTTTTTTATTTCGAATAACAGAAGCAAGAAGAGATTTCTTTTGAAAACATAAAAAAAAACCTTACCATTCTAAAACTTTTGACTGGTAGTGTGTGTGTGTGTGTGTGTGTGTGTGTGTGTGTGTGTGTGTGTATATATATATATATATATATATATTATGGCTCTTATGCCAACCCCACGGATTAAGAATGGGATGGCATAAGAGCAGTTGGTCTGAATGGATCTCTATGGCCCTCTGCTGGAGAGATGTGGTAACTACACTTTTTTTTCTAAAACTACAGATGCTGGTCATATAATTAGAATATCATCAAAAAGTTGATTTATTTCACAAATTCCATTCAAAAAGTGAAACTTGTAAGGCAAGGCAAGTTTATTTATATAGCACATTTCATACACAATGGCAATTCAAAGTGCTTTACATAGAAAATGAAATTAAAACAGTGATAACATGCATAAGAAATAAGAATACCATGTGTGAGAATTAAAAATAAAAACAGAATAATTAAAACAAATTGATCCTGAATTTTTCCAAAGCATTTTTGTATATTATATTCATTCATTACACACAGACAGATATTTTCAAATGTTTATTTCTTTTAATTGTGATGATTATAACTGACAACTAAGGAAAATCCCAAATTCAGTATCTCAGAAAGTTAGAATATTGTGAAAAGTTAGAATATTGAAGACACCTGGTGCCACAGTCTAATCAGCTAATGAACTCAACACACCTGCAAAGGCCTTTAAATGCTCTCTCAGTCTAGTTCTGTAGGCTACACAATCATGGGGAAGACTGCTGACCTCACAGCTGTCCAAAAGATGACCTTTGACACCTTGCACAAGGAGGGAAAGACACAAAAGGTCATTGCAGAAGAGGCTGGCTGTTCACAGAGCTGTTCCAAGCACATTAATAGAGAGGCGAAGGGAAGGAAAAGATGTGGTAGAAAAAAGTGTACAAGCAATAGGGATAACCGCACCCTGGAGAGGATTGTGAAACAAAACCCATTCAAAAATGTGGAGGAGATTCACAAAGAGTGGACTGCAGCTGGAGTCAGTGCTTCAAGAACCACTACACACAGACGAATGCAGGACATGGGTTTCAGCTGTCGCATTCCTTGAGTCAAACCACTCTTGAACAACAGACAGCTCCAGAAGCGTCTCACCTGGGATAAAGAAGGATTGGACTGCTGTGCTCCAAAGTTATGCTCTCTGATGAAAGTCAATCAGGGTCCCAGAGTCTGGAGGAAGAGAGGAGAGGCACACAATCCATGTTGCTTGAGGTCCAGTGTAAAGTTTCCACAGTCAGTGATGGTTTGGGGTGCCATGGCATCTGCTGGTGTTGGTCCACTGTGTTTTCTGAGGTCAGAGGTCAACGCAGCCGTATACCAGGAAGGGTTAGAGCACTTCATGCTTCCTGCTGCTGACCAACTTTATGGAGATGCAGATTTCATTTTCCAACAGGACTTGCACCTGCACACAGTGCCAAAGCAACCAGTACCTGGTGTAAGGACCATGGTATCCCTGTTCTTAAAGGGTAACTAAACCCTAGAACAACTTTTGTTTAGTTGATGATCTGCAAGACTGGGGCTTTATTAGTGCTGTTCATTGATTCAAGTAAGAGTTTTGACATTTGAGTATAAAGTGTTTTAATTCTATAAAATATGGTGTAAAACTGCCAAAGTGCTGCCCTCTTAAGGTTGAACGGTGGCTACTGCAGTTGAATTTTCCTATTGGACGTTGTGGTACATCGTGACGTAGGATGGTTCCTCCAATGGCTCACTACCATGCCCCTGGCACGAGCTCACCACGCCCCTGGCACGAGCTCACCACACCCTTGGCACGAGCTCACCACGCCCCTGGCACGAGCTCACCACGCCCCTGGCACAAGCTCACCACGCCCCTGGCACGAGCTCACCACGCCCCTGGCACGCCTTGGCTCAGCTCCTGGTATAAAAACATCTGGTTCCATCAAAACCTCTGTAGCGAGTCTGGAGTTGGAATTTGAGTATTGAAAATTATCAGGATATCGTATATTAGAATCTAGTTAGCATAGCCGTTTATATAGTTATATAGATTATTTAGTGTAACCTAGTTTAGTTAATTTATTAGCATAGTCATTAGTGTATTATTGTTAGAAGCATAGTTCGCATAGTATTGCATCAGTTAAGATAGCTTCAAGTTAGCGTATATTTTTAGCATTAGTTTTATCTGTATTTAGTACAGTGGTTAGTTAGGATGGTACGTAGGTGTAGTGTTGCTGGTTGCAACAGCAGTGCTGGACTGCAGAGCTTTCCAGACGTGGAAATTAGGCTTTAGTGGTTGCGTGCACTTGGCCTGGATGACCGCGAGTATACTATCAATAATGCTAATGTTTTACCACTCAGACACTGCTCTCTTGCGCTGCGGTTTCGCTAGTATCGTCGGCATCAGGAGTTTACGCAGTTTGAGGCAGCGGCTCGAATCGATACGGCTCTGGCCCTGTGTTTACAGACAATTCACCCTCCACCACTTCAGGTGAAGACGGCTCCTCCACTTCAGGTGAAGATGGCAGAGAAAAGTCCTCTACTTCAAATGACCGCTCTGTTGCAAAACTACTGGTGTCACTCCAGTCAGTCTCCATGTCGAGTCTGACAGCTGTCAATCAATCCGTCACTGCGGGGTCACAGGTGCACGCCCCCCCGCTCAGCCCCGCCCTCGGTTCGCCCTCTCTGTCTCCGCTGGGCTCTGGCCACTTTTCCAGCATTTTTCAAATATTGCCAGTGGGTGGAGTAAGGCTGTGAACAGGGGTTTAGTTACTCTTTAATTGGCCAACAAACTCACCTGACCTTTAAGTCAAGTCAACTTTATTTATATAGCGCTTTTAACAATGCAGATTGTTTCAAAGCAGCTTCACAGTGTTTAGCAGAAAAATAATGCAACAGAATATATTTTGATTATAGAAATCAAATAGAAACTCTCTGGGGTATTGTGAAGAGGAAGATGTGATATGCAGAAGAGCTGAAGGCCACTATCAGAGCATCCTGGGCTCTCATCACACCTGAGCAGAGCCACAGCCGGACCGACTCCAGGAGGCCACAGCCGACCGACCCAGGCCACAGCCGACCGACCCAGGCCACAGCCGGACCGACTCCAGGCCACAGCCGACCGACCCAGGCCACAGCCGGACCGACTCAGGCCACAGCCGGACCGACTCCAGGCCACAGCCGACCGACTCCAGGCCACAGCCGGACCGACGACTCCAGGCCACAGCCGGACCGACTCCAGGCCACAGCCGGACCGACTCCAGGCCACAGCCGGACCGACTCCATGCCACAGCCGGACCGACTCCATGCCACAGCCGGACCGACTCCAGGCCACAGCCGGACCGACTCCATGCCACAGCCAGACCGACTCCAGGCCACAGCCGGACCGACTCCAGGCCACAGCCGGACCGACTCCATGCCACAGCCGGACCGACTCCAGGCCACAGCCGGACCGACTCCAGGCCACAGCCGGACCGACTCCATGCCACAGCCGGCCACAGCCGGACCGACTCCAGGCCACAGCCGGACCGACTCCAGGCCACAGCCGGACCGACTCCAGGCCACGCCGCAGTGCTGCAGTAATTCAGGCTAAACTAAGCATTGAGTTCTGGACATGCTCATACTTTACAAGATAACAGAATTTTGCAGTAAATGGGTAAAAAAAAAGTGCATAGCCAATAAATGAGATAATTTGTATTTAATAAAATGTATTTTTTTATACAATCCCTCTATTAAATGTTTGGGGTCAAACACAATAAGTGCAAACAGGAAACAAACGCATTATTATAAGGCCGGTGAGGGTTAAATGTGCGAATGTACACTGTGTTATCAAATCTAATTATTTTAATGGACTCTCTTAATGATGAAAACACGTCTTTCGTGCAAACAGTTTAAACATTTACTTCACTTTATTATTATTTTACCTGAATAATGTGTGTGTGTGTGTGTGTGTGTGTGTGTGTGTGTGTGTGTGTGTGTGTGTGTGTGTGTTACACTGGTCTGCCAGCAGAGGGAGACACACTAGGGCTCATCTCTCATCTCACCTATGTCTCTCAGTGAATACTGATGTACAAACGCTGAGAGATCTGCCGGTGTCTGCGCTCTTACCGGCAGCGATCGGTGCCTGTGCGCATGTGTGTGTGTGTGTGTGTGTGTTTGGCGCAGTCATACAGATGCAGCGTGTGTGTCCTGACAGCAGCATGTGAGCCTGTGTGTGTGTGTGTGTGTGTTGAGCGAGCAGGTGTTTTCGCGAGGCGTCAGGAGGAGGGACACACACCCTCCAAAAGAGCAGCATCACGGAGGCGGTCGGAGTATTCGCTTTTTTCTTTCGTTTTTTGTTCTTCTTCTTCCTCATCGTGATCGTGGGAGGTGCTTTTTCTTTTCATTTGCTCGCTCTGTCCGTCATCTGCCTGCTCGTCTATTTCTCCATCTATCTCATCTATAATTTCTTTGGGCTGTGAGAGTTTTCGGAGGGACTGTGTGTGTTCTTACCTTCTTCTTTTTCTCCTCCTCTTCCTCATCCTCCCGCGGCTGGTGTGTGTGATAGTAGGTAGGTTGATTTGTGTTCGCTGTAGTGTGTGTGTGTGTGTGTGTGTGTGTGTGTGTGTGTGTGTGTGTACGCAAACCACACACATGAACACACACATGCAGTATGTGACGTAAAGAGAGAAAGAAAAGTGTGTCTTACCTCAGTCAGCTGTGTTATAGATCATCGCAAACACACCTCTCTCTCTCTCTCTCACCTCTCTCTCTCTCTCTCTCTCTCTCTTCATTCTACTGGTCTCTCACCTGTGTGTGTGTGTGTGTGTGTGTGTGTGTGTGTGTGTGTGTGTGTGTGTGTGCAGTCCTTCATAATCCCACATAACCCATCAGTTCTTCACCTTTATCTGTCTGTCATTCATTGATCTGCTGCTCTTTTTGATATTACGCGGTTATTCACGCACCAGCGCTCATCGTCATCAGTGTGTGTGAGAGGGAGAGTAATTAATCTGGTCATTAATAGAGATAGAGTCCGTGTGTGTGTGTGTGTGTGTGTGTGTGTCACCCCTCCATCATCAGCCGTCTCTGAGGCTGCACGAGCCCGTTGGATGCAGCTCTTCTCTTCTGTTTCTCCTGAGGAGACTCGCTTCATTCATGAGTCTGGACTGCGACGCTCTTCCAGATGAGCAGACACACGCCTCTTTCTGCTCTTTTACAATTGGACTAAATGCGGAGTGAAGCCGTTTCAGCGGAGGTGAATGTGAACGGGACGCGGGAGGGCGCGAGCACTGTTCGGTGAGTGTGTGTGTGTGTGTGTGTGTGTGTGTGTGTGTGAAGGAGACATTCTGTTCTAGGCTTCTCTCAATCTACAGATTTGTGTTTGTTTTGTAATTGGTCTTTTTGTAGCACATCTGCTGTGGAGCAGATAAATACCCACGCTCAGCCTGTCTTCAGGGTTTAGGACACTGCGAGGATATATGTTCAGTAAATCATGGCAGCATATGTTTTCCCATTACTTCACCTGATCAGAATAGTCTAACCAATCGCCTGTCATCATAATATCATCATAAATCAGGTCGAAAATCATTTCTTAAACACATCATCTGGTGAAAACTGTTACAATGAAAGCGGTCCTTTAAACCCTTTCACCGGCTCGATTTGTGCTGTATCAACTTCACATCTGGAACACAGCTTGTTAAGACCTTTAATTTTACAGAAGTTGAAATTATTTAGTAAAAATATATATTTTGCATAAAATAAAAATGTGCTTCTTTAACTTCTTTAAAAAGATCCCAACTGTATAACCATCCAGGGTCAGATGAAAAAAAATGGGACGCTTTTAATTCATTTTTTATTTAGATGAAACTGGTTATTCAGTTTATCACTAGACAATAATTATTAAACATGAAGTATTATGCATTTCTCCTTATACAGAAGCTTGTTCAAGAGTTCTATTTCGAGCCTTGTTAAATCTAGAAGATGTTAAAGAATTGAAAGTCGGAAATGCAGTTTAAAGGAAAGCAATGATGGCGAGCCTAGCACTGATGTGTCTGCTTGTGGTTGGTCAAGACTACATACAGCTAGAATTGCCTTTAAATGTAACGGTACACATGAACAAAGATATACAAATCCACAGAAATATGAACACTGATAATAATCATAAATGTGTGTTGAGCATCAAATCCTCA
Organism: Gobiocypris rarus; assembly: GCA_023029165.1. Lineage (NCBI taxonomy): Eukaryota > Metazoa > Chordata > Actinopteri > Cypriniformes > Gobionidae > Gobiocypris > Gobiocypris rarus. Next base: position 47,245,889 of record CM040934.1, read on the forward strand.
TACCGTTTCACTCAATATTAAAGAACCCTTTATGCCAAAAAGGTTTTATGTAAGGAGAAATGTCATAAATTAGGGTTAATTACTAGTGAAAAGTAACAACTAAAAGGTTCTAAAATCTTCTAAGAGTGTTTTCCTTTGTGTCGTGTGGAACGCCTGTGGAACGGTTGTTGAATGAAACGTCTGTCGTGTTGAACGCCTGTGGAACGGTTGTTGAATGAAACGTCTGTCATGTTGAACGTCTGTGGAACGGTTGTTGAATGAAACGTCTGTCATGTTGAACGCCTGTGGAACGGTTGTTGAATGAAACGTCTGTCGTGTGGAACGCCTGTGGAACGGTTGTTGAATGAAACGCCTGTCGTGTTGAACGCCTGTGGAACGGTTGTTGAATGAAACGTCTGTCGTGTTGAACGCCTGTGGAACGGTTGTTGAATGAAACGTCTGTCGTGTTGAACGCCTGTGGAACGGTTGTTGAATGAAACGTCTGTCGTGTGGAACGCCTGTGGAACGGTTGTTGAATGAAACGCCTGTGTGAGGAACGCCTGTGGAACGGTTGTTGAATGAAACGTCTGTCGTGTGGAACGCCTGTGGAACGGTTGTTGAATGAAACGCGTCTGTGTGTGAACGCCTGTGGAACGGTTGTTGAATGAAACGTCTGTGTGAGGAACGCCTGTGGAACGGTTGTTGAATGAAACGTCTGTGTGTGGAACGCCTGTGGAACGGTTGTTGAATGAAACGTCTGTTGTGTTGAACGCCTGTGGAACGGTTGTTGAATGAAACGTCTGTGTGTGGAACGCCTGTGGAACGGTTGTTGAATGAAACGTCTGTCGTGTTGAACGCCTGTGGAACGGTTGTTGAATGAAACGCCTGTGTGAGGAACGCCTGTGGAACGGTTGTTGAATGAAACGCCTGTGTGAGGAACGCCTGTGGAACGGTTGTTGAATGAAACGCCTGTCGTGTTGAACGCCTGTGGAACGGTTGTTGAATGAAACGTCTGTGTGAGGAACGCCTGTGGAACGGTTGTTGAATGAAACGCCTGTCATGTTGGAACGCCTGTGGAGCGGTTGTTGAATGAAACGTCTGTCGTGTTGAACGCCTGTGGAACGGTTGTTGAATGAAACGTCTGTCGTGTTGAACGCCTGTGGAACGGTTGTTGAATGAAACGCCTGTCGTGTGGAACGCCTGTGGAACGGTTGTTGAATGAAACGCCTGTCATGTTGAACGCCTGTGGAACGGTTGTTGAATGAAACGCCTGTCGTGAAACGTCTGTGGAATGGTTGTTGAATGAAACGTCTGTCGTGTTGAACGCCTGTGGAACGGTTGTTGAATGAAACGCCTGTGTGAGGAACGCCTGTGGAACGGTTGTTGAATGAAACGTCTGTCGTGTTGAACGCCTGTGGAACGGTTGTTGAATGAAACATCTGTTGTGTGGAACGCCTGTGGAACGGTTGTTGAATGAAACATCTGTGTGTTGAACGCCTGTGGAACGGTTGTTGAATGAAACGTCTGTCGTGTTGAACGCCTGTGGAACGGTTGTTGAATGAAACGTCTGTCGTGTGTGGAACGCCTGTGGAACGGTTGTTGAATGAAACGTCTGTCGTGTGGAACGGTTGTTGAATGAAACGCCTGTCGTGTTGAACGCCTGTGGAACGGTTGTTGAATGAAACGTCTGTGTGTTGAACGCCTGTGGAACGGTTGTTGAATGAAACATCTGTGTGTGGAACGCCTGTGGAACGGTTGTTGAATGAAACGCCTGTCGTGTGGAACGCCTGTGGAACGGTTGTTGAATGAAACGTCTGTCGTGTGGAACGCCTGTGGAACGGTTGTTGAATGAAACATCTGTGTGTGGAACGCCTGTGGAACGGTTGTTGAATGAAACGTCTGTCGTGTTGAACGCCTGTGGAACGGTTGTTGAATGAAACGTCTGTGTGTTGAACGTCTGTGGAACGGTTGTTGAATGAAACATCTGTGTGTGGAACGCCTGTGGAACGGTTGTTGAATGAAACATCTGTGTGTGGAACGCCTGTGGAACGGTTGTTGAATGAAACATCTGTCGTGTGGAACGCCTGTGGAACGGTTGTTGAATGAAACGTCTGTCGTGTTGAACGCCTGTGGAACGGTTGTTGAATGAAACGTCTTTCGTGTGGAACGGTTGTTGAATGAAACGCCTGTCGTGTGGAACGCCTGTGGAACGGTTTGAGTTTGAAACGCCTGTCGTGTGAAACGCCTGTGGAACGGTTGTTGAATGAAACGTCTGTCGTGTGAAACGCCTGTGGAATGGTTGTTGAATGAAACGTCTGTCGTGTGGAACGGTTGTTGAATGAAATGCCTGTCGTGTGGAACGCCTGTGGAATGGTTGTTGAATGAAACGCCTGTGGAACGGTTGTTGAATGAAACGTCTGTCGTGTGGAACGCCTGTGGAATGGTTGTTGAATGAAACGTCTGTCGTGTGGAACGGTTGTTGAATGAAACGTCTGTGTGTTGAACGCCTGTGGAACGGTTGTTGAATGAAACGTCTGTCGTGTTGAACGCCTGTGGAACGGTTGTTGAATGAAACGTCTGTCGTGTGGAACGGTTGTTGAATGAAACGTCTGTCGTGTTGAACACCTGTGGAACGGTTGTTGAATGAAACGTCTGTCGTGTGGAAAGCCTGTGGAACGGTTGTTGAATGAAACGTCTGTCGTGTTGAACGCCTGTGGAACGGTTGTTGAATGAAACGTCTGTCGTGTGGAACACCTGTGGAACGGTTGTTGAATGAAACGTCTGTCGTGTGAAACGCCTGTGGAACGGTTGTTGAATGAAACGTCTGTCGTGTTGAATGCCTGTGGAACGGTTGTTGAATGAAACGTCTGTCGTGTTGAACGCCTGTGGAACGGTTGTTGAATGAAACGTCTGTCGTGTGAAACGCCTGTGGAACGGTTGTTGAATGAAACGTCTGTGTGTGGAACGCCTGTGGAACGGTTGTTGAATGAAACATCTGTTGTGTGGAACGCCTGTGGAACGGTTGTTGAATGAAACGTCTGTTGTGTTGAACGCCTGTGGAACGGTTGTTGAATGAAACGTCTGTCGTGTTGAACACCTGTGGAACGTTGTTGAATGAAACGCGTCTGTGTGTGGAACGCCTGTGGAATGGTTGTTGAATGAAACGTCTGTTGTGTTGAACGCCTGTGGAACGGCTGTTGAATGAAACATCTGTCGTGTGAAACGCCTGTGGAACGGTTGTTGAATGAAACGTCTGTCGTGGAACGCCTGTAGAATGGTTGTTGAATGAAACGCCTGTTGTGTTGAACGCCTGTGGAACGGTTGTTGAATGAAACGCCTGTGTGGAACGCCTGTGAAACGGTTGTTGAATGAAACGCCTGTGTGTGGAACGCCTGTAGAATGGTTGTTGAATGAAACGCTCTGTTGTGTTGAACGCCTGTGGAACGGTTTGAATGAAACGCGTCTGTGTGTGGAACGCCTGTGGAACGGTTGTTGAATGAAACGCTCTGTGTGTGGAACGCCTGTAGAATGGTTGTTGAATGAAACGCCTGTTGTGTTGAACGCCTGTGGAACGGTTGTTGAATGAAACGCTCGTGTGTTGAACGCCTGTGGAACGGCTTGTTGAATGAAACGCCTGTGTGTGGAACGCATGTGGAACGGTTGTTGAATGAAACGTCTGTGTGTGGAACGCCTGTAGAATGGTTGTTGAATGAAACGCCTGTTGTGTTGAACGCCTGTGGAACGGTTGTTGAATGAAACGCGTCTGTGTGGAACGCCTGTGGAACGGGTTGTTGAATGAAACGCTCTGTGTGTGGAACGCCTGTAGAATGGTTGTTGAATGAAACGCCTGTTGTGTTGGAACGCCTGTGGAATGGCTGTTGAATGAAACGCCTGTGTGTGGAACGCCTGTGGAACGGGTTGTTGAATGAAACATCTGTGTGTGTTGAACGCTGTGGAACGGTTGTTGAATGAAACGCCTGTTGTGTTGAACGCCTGTGGAACGGTTGTTGAATGAAACGCCTGTGTGTGGAACGCCTGTAGAATGGTTGTTGAATGAAACGCCTGTTGTGTTGAACGCCTGTGGAACGGCTGTTGAATGAAACGCCTGTGTGTGGAATGTCTGTAGAATAGTTGTTGAATGAAACGCCTGTTGTGTTGAATGTCTGAGGAACGGTTGTTGAATGAAACGCCTGTCGTGTGGAACGCCTGTGGAACGGTTGTTGAATGAAACGCCTGTGTGTGGAACGCCTGTGGAACGGTTGTTGAATGAAACGCCTGTCGTCGAACGCCTGTGGAACGGTTGTTGAATGAAACGCCTGTCGTGTTGAACGCCTGTGGAACGGTTGTTGAATGAAATGTCTGTCGTGTGGAACGCCTGTGGAACGGCTGTTGAATGAAACGTCTGTCGTGTGGAACGGTTGTTGAATGAAACGCCTGTCGTGGTGGAACGCCCGCGGAACGGTTGTTGAATGAAACGCCTGTCGTGTGTTGAACGCCTTTGGAACGGTTGTTGAATGAAACGCCTGTTGTGTTGGAACACCTGTGGAACGGCTGTTGAATGAAACGCCTGTGTGTGGAACGCCTGTAGAATAGTTGTTGAATGAAACGTCTGTTGTGTTGAATGTCTGTGGAACGTTGTTCAATGAAACATCTGTCGGGTGGAACGTGAAATAGACAATTGGAAAAGTTTTTGGGGCAGACCCGACCTGTTGAAGATAGACGGCATTCATCCTACCCGGGCTGGTGCTGCTCTTCTCTCTAGTAATTTGGCACATAATCTTAGAGCTAAACCTTGACTCACTGGGGCCCAGGTCTGGAAGCAGACAAACTGGCTAAACCAACCGCCTGCTAGCTGTCTCACGCCACCAGAGTCAGCTAAATCCCAGCACATAGAGACGCTTTCACCTAGATATTATCACATAGAGACTGTGTCTGTTCCCGAATCAGTAAATACAAAAAACATCAAAACCATTCAACAGTAAAAATTTAATTGATGTCCAACAAATAAACAACAGATATAAAACGGATGAACAATTGATAAATCTCGGTTGCTGAATATTCGATCCCTTTCGCCAAAAACGCTTATTGTTAATGATATGATTATAGATCATAACCTAGATGTGCTGTGTTTGACAGAAACCTGGCTAAAACCTGACGACTACATTACTTTAAATGAGTCCACTCCCCAAGATTATTGTTATAAACACGAGCCGTGTCTGAAAGGAAAAGGGGGAGGTGTTGCTGTAATTTATAATGATAACTTCAGTATTACTCAGAAGTCTAGTTTCAAATATAATTCCTTTGAAGTTTTGGTGCTTTATGTAACATTGTGTAGTGTAAATGATAAATCCCGTTTGACATTTGTGTTGGCTACTGTATACAGGCCACCAGGGCACAATACAGACTTTATCAAAGAATTTGCTGGTTTTCTATCAGAGTTAGTACTGGCTGCAGATAAAGTACTAATTGTTGGTGATTTTAATATCCATGTTGACAATGAAAAAGACGCATTGGGATTGGCATTTAAAGACATTATAAACTCTATTGGAGTTAGACAACACGATCTGGACCCACTCATCGCCTTAATCATACTTTAGATCTAATACTGTCACATGGACTAAATGTTGATACCATTAAAATTCTGCAGCAGAGCGATGACATCTCAGATCATTACCTAATATCATGTATACTTAATATAGCTAAGGCTGCAAAGCCATCCCCTCGCTTCAAATATGGCAGGACTATAACCGCCATGACTAAAGATTGCTTTATAAATAATCTTCCTCATCAGTTCCATCTCCTCAGAATTACAGATAGCCAAGAGGAACTTGATGTTGCAACAGAAACTACTGACTCTCTTTACTAGCACTTTAGACATAGTTGCTCCTCAGCGCTAAAGAAGATTAAAGCAAATAATCCAACGCCGTGGTACAACGAGCACACTCGGCCCTTAAAACAGCAGCCAGAAAAATGGAGCGCAGCTGGAAGAAAACAAAACTGGAGGTTTTTCGCAATTTGTGGAAAGAGAGCATGATTGCATACAGAAAGGCCATAAAACTGCTAGATCGGCTTATTTCTCAACTCTTTAGAAGAAAACAAACACAACCCTAGGTATTTATTCGATACAGTGGCTAAATTAACAAAGGATAAAGCTTCAACTTCTGACATTTGTAAACAACACAGCAGTAATGACTTTATGAACTTCTTTACTAGTAAGATTGATAACATTAGGAATAAAATTATAACCATGCAGCCGTCTACTACAGTATCACTTCAGACAGAACATTGTAGTCTCACTGAGGAAAATTACACTCATTCACTGCTATAGGAGGAGAAGAATTGGCTAAACTTGTTAAATTATCAAAATCAACAACATGTATGCTTGACCCTATACCGACTAGGCTATTAAAGAGATGCTTCCAGAGGTCATAGATCCTCTGCTTAATATTATTAATTCATCCTTGACATTAGGATATGTACCAAAAACTTTTAAGTTGGCTGTAATTAAACCACTTATTAAAAACCGCAACTTGATCCTAAAGAATTAGTCAATTACAGACCAATCTCGAATCTACCGTTTCTATCAAAAATATTAGAAAAGGCAGTGTCTTCACAATTATGTTCCTTTTTAGAAAGAAATTGTATATGTGAGGATTTCCAGTCAGGATTTAGACCGTATCATAGTACTGAGACTGCTCTAATTAGAGTTACAAATGATTTACTCTTATCATCTGATCGTGGTTGTATCTCTCTATTAGTGTTACTCGATCTTAGCGCTGCATTCGATACTATCGATCACAATATTCTTTTGAATAGACTCGAAAATTATGTTGGCATTAGTGGAACTGCATTGGCATGGTTTAAATCTTACTTATCTGACCGTTATCAGTTTGTAGCAGTAAATGAAGAGATGTCACACCGATCACAAGTTCAGTATGGAGTACCGCAAGGCTCAGTGTTAGGACCGTTGCTTTTCACCCTGTATATGCTACCACTGGGAGATATCATTAGGAAGCATGGCGTTAGTTTTCATTGTTATGCTGATGATACTCAGCTCTATATTTCTTCACACCCTGACGAAACTTACCAATTCACAAGATTAACGGAATGCATAGCTGATATTAAAAATTGGATGAATAGTAATTTCTGCAACTTAATTCAGATAAAACTGAATTTTTAATTATTGGACAGAAAAGCTCCACAAGTAGTGCCCTAGAATACTGTCTAACCCTCGATGACTGCTCTGTCAAGCCCTCGTCGTCCAGTGAGGAACCTGGGTGTGCTCTTTGATACCAATCTTTCGCTTGAAAGCCACGCTTTCTAGCATCTGTAAAACTGCATTCTACCATCTTAAAAATATATCTAAACTACGTCACATGCTTTCAATGCAAAATGCTGAACAATTAGTACATGCTCATGAGCTCAAGGCTAGATTATTGTAATGCTGTACTGGGTGGTTGCCCTGCCTAATAAATAAACTCCAGCTGGTCCAAAACGCAGCAGCTCGAGTTCTTACTAGAACCAGGAAGTACGATCATATTAGTCCAGTTCTGTCAACACTGCACTGGCTCCTATTAAACATCGCATACATTTTAAAATCTTGCTTATTACTTATAAAGCAATAAATGGTTTAGCTCCCCAGTACTTAAGCGAGCTCTTAACGCAATATACTCCATCACGTCAATTGCGGTCTCTAAACTCTGGCCAGTTGAAAATACCTAGAATATCTAAATCAACTGCAGGCGGTCGATCCTTTTCCTATTTAGCACCTAAACTCTGGAACAGTCTTCCTAGCATTGTTCGGGAAGCAGACACACTCTGTCAGTTTAAATCTAGACTAAAAACACATCTCTTTTCTATGGCATACACATAGAACATTTTTAACTTTCTATATTCAAATTAAATGACTGATTGTTAGGCTGCATTAACTAGGTCAGCCGGAACCGGGAACACTTCCCATAACACCTGATGTACTCGTTACATCATAAAAAGAGTGGCATCCACACTAATGTTAGTCTCTCTGTTTATCCCGAGGTTTACTGCAGTCGGCCGGATCCAGGCCGTGTCCGGATCGGATGGTGGAGCTGCATCTGGACATGACCAGCTCATCCTGGAGTGTCTGCTGAGACCGTGTCCATTAGTGTCTCCTCTGAATTCGCCTCACCGAACGTGATCCTCAATTAACCCGCCTCCGGCGCAATAACTCCGATCTTTCAAGTATTCATATTCTTGTGTAATCGACGCCATCCTAAATGAACCCGTCTCGCGGCCATACCCAAAATTTCGAATATTCCTATCTAATATGATTTATGACCTGCAAGGTTGCCAGAGTAATAATTATACACTGTTAATAATAGGCCAGAGGAGAACTGGCACCCCGACTGAGTCTGGTTTCTCCCAAGGTTTATTTTTCTCCATCATGCCCTGATGGAGTTTTGGTTCCTTGCCACTGTCGCCTTTGGCTTGGCTTGCTCAGTTGGGGACACTCAAATTATGATCCAAGTTACTCAACTAAATATACAAATAGAATTTATTAATTTGGTCATATATAATTCTATAAACTATCCAAATTAAACTAGCCAAATCAAATTTTGTTGCAATGTTGTCCTGTTTAACACTGTGAAGCTGCTTTGAAACAATCGTCATTGTAAAAGCGCTATATAAATAAAGTTGATTGATTGATTGATTGATTGAAACGCCTGTGGAACGGTTGTTGAATGAAACGCCTGTGTGTTGAACGCCTGTGGAACGGTTGTTGAATGAAACGCCTGTCGTGGTGGAACGCCTGTGGAACGGTTGTTGAATAAAACGCCTGTGTGTTGAACGCCTGTGGAACGGTTGTTGAATGAAACGTCTGTCGTGTGAAACGCCTGTGGAACGGTTGTTGAATGAAACGTCGAGGAACGCCTGTGGAACGGTTGTTGAATGAAACGTCTGTCGTGTTGAACGCCTGTGGAACGGTTGTTGAATGAAACGCCTGTGTGAGGAACGCCTGTGGAACGGTTGTTGAATGAAACGCCTGTGTGTTGAACGCCTGTGGAACGGTTGTTGAATGAAACGTCTGTCGTGTGGAACGCCTGTGGAACGGTTGTTGAATGAAACGTCTGTCGTGTTGAACGCCTGTGGAACGGTTGTTGAATGAAACGCCTGTCGTGAAACGCCTGTGGAACGGTTGTTGAATGAAACGCCTGTGTGTTGAACGCGTCTGGAACGGTTGTTGAATGAAACATCTGTTGTGTGGAACGCCTGTGGAACGGTTGTTGAATGAAACGTCTGTCGTGTGAAACGCCTGTGGAACGGTTGTTGAATGAAACGTCTGTCGTGTGAAACGCCTGTGGAACGTTGTTGAATGAAACGCCTGTCGTGTTGAACGCCTGTGGAACGGTTGTTGAAACGCCTGTCGTGGTGAAACGCCTGTGGAACGGTTGTTGAATGAAACGTCTGTGTGTGAACACCTGTGGAACGGTTGTTGAATGAAACGTCTGTCGTGTGGAACGGTTGTTGAATGAAACGTCTGTCGTGTGGAACGCCTGTGGAACGGTTGTTGAATGAAACGCCTGTCGTGTGAAACGCCTGTGGAACGGTTGTTGAATGAAACGTCTGTCGTGTTGAACGCCTGTGGAACGGTTGTTGAATGAAACGTCTGTGTGAGGAACGCCTGTGGAACGGTTGTTGAATGAAACGCCTGTGTGAGGAACGCCTGTGGAACGGTTGTTGAATGAAACGTCTGTCGTGTGGAACGCCTGTGGAACGGTTGTTGAATGAAACGCCTGTTGTGTTGAACGTCTGTGGAACGGTTGTTGAATGAAACATCTGTCGTGTGGAACGCCTGTGGAACGGTTGTTGAATGAAACGCCTGTGTGAGGAACGCCTGTGGAACGGTTGTTGAATGAAACGCCTGTTGTGTTGAACGCCTGTGGAACGGTTGTTGAATGAAACGCCTGTCGTGTGAAACGCCTGTGGAACGGTTGTTGAATGAAACGTCTGTGTGTGGAACGCCTGTGGAACGGTTGTTGAATGAAACGTCTGTTGTGTTGAACGCCTGTGGAACGGTTGTTGAATGAAACGTCTGTCGTGTTGAACGCCTGTGGAACGGTTGTTGAATGAAACGTCTGTCGTGTTGAACGCCTGTGGAACGGTTGTTGAATGAAACGTCTGTCGTGTGGAACACCTGTGGAACGGTTGTTGAATGAAACGCCTGTCGTGTGAAACGTCTGTGGAACGGTTGTTGAATGAAACGTCTGTCGTGTTGGAACGCCTGTGGAACGGTTGTTGAATGAAACATCTGTCGTGTTGAACGCCTGTGGAACGGTTGTTGAATGAAACATCTGTGTGTGGAACGTCTGTGGAACGGTTGTTGAATGAAACGTCTGTGTGTGGAACGCCTGTGGAACGGTTGTTGAATGAAATGCCTGTCGTGTTGAACGTTGAATGAAACGTCTGTCGTGTGGAACGCCTGTGGAACGGTTGTTGAATGAAACGTCTGTCGTGTTGAACGCCTGTGGAACGGTTGTTGAATGAAACGTCTGTCGTGTGAAACGCCTGTGGAACGGTTGTTGAATGAAACGTCTGTCGTGTTGAACGCCTGTGGAGCGGTTGTTAAATGAAACGCCTGTCGTGTTGAACACCTGTGGAACGGTTGTTGAATGAAACGCCTGTGTGTGGAACGCCTGTGGAACGGTTGTTGAATGAAACGCCTGTCGTGTTGAACGCCTGTGGAACGGTTGTTGAATGAAATGTCTGTCGTGTTGAACACCTGTGGAGCGGTTGTTGAATGAAACGCCTGTCGTGTGAAACGCCTGTGGAACGTTGTTGAATGAAACGCCTGTGTGTGGAACGCCTGTGGAATGGTTGTTGAATGAAACGCCTTTGTGTGGAACGCCTGTGGAATGGTTGTTGAATGAAACGCCTGTCGTGTTGAACGCCTGTGGAGCGGTTGTTGAATGAAATGTCTGTCGTGTTGAACACCTGTGGAACGGTTGTTGAATGAAACGCCTGTGTGTGGAACGCCTGTGGAATGGTTGTTGAATGAAACGCCTGTCGTGTTGAACGCCTGTGGAGCGGTTGTTGAATGAAATGTCTGTCGTGTTGAACACCTGTGGAGCGGTTGTTGAATGAAATGTCTGTCGTGGTGAAACGCCTGTGGAACTGTTGTTGAATGAAACGCCTGTGTGTTGAACACCTGTGGAGCGGTTGTTGAATGAAACGTCTGTCGTGTTGAACGCCTGTGGAACGGTTGTTGAATGAAACGTCTGTCGTGTGGAACGCCTGTGGAACGGTTGTTGAATGAAACGTCTGTCGTGTGGAACGGTTGTTGAATGAAACGCCTGTGTGTGGAACGCCTGTGGAACGGTTGTTGAATGAAACGTCTGTTGTGTTGAACGTCTGTGGAACGGTTGTTGAATGAAACGTCTGTTGTGTGGAACGCCTGTGGAACGGTTGTTGAATGAAACGCCTGTGTGAGGAACGCCTGTGGAACGGGTTGTTGAATGAAACGCCTGTTGTGTTGGAACGTCTGTGGAACGGTTGTTGAATGAAACGTCTGTCGTGTTGAACGCCTGTGGAACGGTTGTTGAATGAAACGCCTGTCGTGTGAAACGCCTGTGGAACGGTTGTTGAATGAAACGTCTGTCGTGGTGGGAAACGCCTGTGGAACGGTTGTTGAATGAAACGCCTGTCGTGTGAAACGTCTGTGGAACGGTTGTTGAATGAAACGCCTGTGTGAGGAACGCCTGTGGAACGGTTGTTGAATGAAACGCCTGTTGTGTTGGAACGCTCTGTGGAACGGTTTTTGAATGAAACGCCTGTCTGTCGTGTGGAACGCCTGTGGAACGGTTGTTGAATGAAACGCCTGTCGTGTGAAACGTCTGTGGAACGGTTGTTGAATGAAACGCCTGTCGTGGTGGAACGCCTGTGGAACGGGTTGTTGAATGAAACGCCTGTTGTGTTGAACGCCTGTGGAACGGTTGTTGAATGAAACGTCTGTCGTGTTGAACGCCTGTGGAACGGTTGTTGAATGAAACGTCTGTCGTGTGAAACGCCTGTGGAACGGTTGTTGAATGAAACGTCTGTCGTGTTGAACGCCTGTGGAACGGTTGTTGAATGAAACATCTGTCGTGTTGAACGCCTGTGGAACGGTTGTTGAATGAAACGTCTGTCGTGTTGAACGCCTGTGGAACGGTTGTTGAATGAAACATCTTTCGTGTGGAACGGTTGTTGAATGAAACGTCTGTCGTGTGGAACGCCTGTGGAACGGTTGTTGAATGAAACGCCTGTGTGTGGAACGCCTGTGGAACGGTTGTTGAATGAAACGTCTGTCGTGTTGAACGCCTGTGGAACGGTTGTTGAATGAAACGTCTGTCGTGTTGAACGCCTGTGGAACGGTTGTTGAATGAAACGTCTGTCGTGTGAAACTCCTGTGTAACGGTTGTTGAATGAAACGTCTGTCGTGTTGAACGCCTGTGGAACGGTTGTTGAATGAAACGCCTGTGTGTGGAACGCCTGTGGAACGGTTGTTGAATGAAACGTCTGTCGTGTTGAACGCCTGTGGAACGGTTGTTGAATGAAATGCCTGTCGTGTTGAACGTTGAATGAAACGTCTGTCGTGTGAAACGCCTGTGGAACGGTTGTTGAATGAAACGTCTGTCGTGTGGAACGCCTGTGGAATGGTTGTTGAATGAAACGCCTTTGTGTGGAACGCCTGTGGAATGGTTGTTGAATGAAACGTCTGTCGTGTTGAACGCCTGTGGAGCGGTTGTTGAATGAAACGTCTGTCGTGTTGAACGCCTGTGGAACGGTTGTTGAATGAAACGCCTGTGTGTGGAACGCCTGTGGAATGGTTGTTGAATGAAACGTCTGTCGTGTGGAACGCCTGTGGAGCGGTTGTTGAATGAAACGTCTGTCGTGTGGAACGCCTGTGGAACGGTTGTTGAATGAAACGTCTGTCGTGTGAAACGCCTGTGGAACGGCTGTTGAATGAAACGTCTGTCGTGTGAAACGCCTGTGGAACGGTTGTTGAATGAAACGTCTGTCGTGTTGAACGCCTGTGGAACGGTTGTTGAATGAAACGTCTGTCGTGTGAAACGCCTGTGGAACGGCTGTTGAATGAAACGTCTGTCGTGTTGAACGCCTGTGGAGCGGTTGTTGAATGAAACGTCTGTCGTGTGGAACGGTTGTTGAATGAAACGTCTGTCGTGTTGAACGCCTGTGGAACGGTTGTTGAATGAAACGTCTGTCGTGTGGAACGGTTGTTGAATGAAACGTCTGTCGTGTTGAACGCCTGTGGAACGGTTGTTGAATGAAACGTCTGTCGTGTTGAACGCCTGTGGAACGGTTGTTGAATGAAACGTCTGTCGTGTGGAACGGTTGTTGAATGAAACATCTGTCGTGTGGAACGGTTGTTGAATGAAACGTCTGTCGTGTTGAACGCCTGTGGAACGGTTGTTGAATGAAACGTCTGTCGTGTGGAACGGTTGTTGAATGAAACATCTTTCGTGTGGAACGGTTGTTGAATGAAACGTCTGTCGTGTGGAACGCCTGTGGAACGGTTGTTGAGTGAAACGCCTGTGTGTTGAACGCCTGTGGAACGGTTGTTGAATGAAACGTCTGTTGTGTTGAACGCCTGTGGAACGGTTGTTGAATGAAACGCCTGTGTGAGGAACGCCTGTGGAACGGTTGTTGAATGAAACGTCTGTCGTGTGGAACGCCTGTGGAACGGTTGTTGAATGAAACGTCTGTCGTGTGGAACGCCTGTGGAACGGTTGTTGAATGAAACGTCTGTTGTGTTGAACGCCTGTGGAACGGTTGTTGAATGAAACGCTCTGTGTGTGGAACGCTGTGGAACGGTTGTTGAATGAAACGCCTGTCGTGTTGAACGCCTGTGGAACGGTTGTTGAATGAAACGTCTGTCGTGTGGAACGCCTGTGGAACGGTTGTTGAATGAAACGTCTGTCGTGGAACGTCTGTGGAACGGTTGTTGAATGAAACGTCTGTGTGTGGAACGGTTGTTGAATGAAACGTCTGTCGTGGTGGAACGCCTGTGGAGCGGTTGTTGAATGAAACGCCTGTGTGTGGAACGTTGTTGAATGAAACGCCTGTCGTGTTGAACGCCTGTGGAACGGTTGTTGAATGAAACGCCTATGTGTGGAACGCCTGTGGAATGGTTGTTGAATGAAACGTCTGTCGTGTTGAACGCCTGTGGAACGGTTGTTGAATGAAACGCCTGTCGCGGTGGAATGTCTGTGGAACGGTTGTTGAATGAAACGTCGTGTGGAACGGTTGTTGAATGAAACGTCTGTCGTGTGGAACGCCTGTGGAACGGTTGTTGAATGAAACGTCTGTCGTGTGGAACGGTTGTTGAATGAAACGCCTGTCGTGTTGAACGTCCTGTGGAACGGTTGTTGAATGAAACGCCTATGTGTGGAACGCCTGTGGAATGGTTGTTGAATGAAACGTCTGTCGTGTTGAACGCCTGTGGAACGGTTGTTGAATGAAACGTCTGTGGTGTGGAACGGTTGTTGAATGAAACGTCTGTCGTGTTGAATGCCTGTGGAACGGCTGTTGAATGAAACGCCATGTGTGGAACGCCTGTGGAATGGTTGTTGAATGAAACGCCTGTCGTGGTTGGAACGCCTGTGGAACGGTTGTTGAATGAAACGCCTGTCGTGGTGGAATGTCTGTGGAACGGTTGTTGAATGAAACGCCTGTGTGTGGAACGCCTGTGGAATGGTTGTTGAATGAAACGTCTGTCGTGTGGAACGCCTGTGGAACGGTTGTTGAATGAAACGTCTGTCGTGTGGAACGCCTGTAGAATGGTTTGTTGAATGAAACGCCTGTCGTTGAACGCCTGTGGAACGGTTGTTGAATGAAACGCCTGTCGTGTGGAACGCCTGTAGAATGGTTGTTGAGTGAAACGCCTGTGTGTGGAACGCCTGTAGAATGGTTGTTGAATGAAACGCCTGTCGTGGGAACGCCTGTGGAATGGTTGTTGAATGAAACGCCTGTCGTGGTGGAATGTCTGTGGAACGGTTGTTGAATGAAACGCCTGTGTGTGGAACGCCTGTAGAATGGTTGTTGAATGAAACGCCTGTCGTGTTGAACGCCTGTGGAATGGTTGTTGAATGAAACGCCTGTCGGGTGGAACGCCTGTAGAATGGTTGTTGAGTGAAACGCCTGTGTGTGGAACACCTGTAGAATGGTTGTTGAATGAAACGCCTGTCGTGTTGAACGCCTGTGGAACGGTTGTTGAATGAAACGTCTGTCGTGTGGAACGTCTGTGGAACGGTTGTTGAATGAAACGTCTGTCGTGTTGAACGTCTGTGGAACGGTTGTTGAATGAAACGTCTGTCGTGTGGAACGTCTGTGGAACGGTTGTTGAATGAAACGCCTGTGTGTGGAACGCCTGTAGAATGGTTGTTGAATGAAACGTCTGTCGTGTTGAACGCCTGTGGAACGGTTGTTGAATGAAACGTCTGTCGTGTTGAACGCCTGTGGAACGGTTGTTGAATGAAACGTCTGTCGTGTGGAACGCCTGTGGAACGGCTGTTGAATGAAACGCCTGTCGTGGTGGAACGCCTGTGGAACGGTTGTTTAATGAAACGCCTGTGTGTGGAACGCCTGTGGAACGGTTGTTGAGTGAAACGCCTGTGTGTGGAACGCCTGTAGAATGGTTGTTGAATGAAACGTCTGTCGTGTGGAACGCCTGTGGAATGGTTGTTGAATGAAACGTCTGTCGTGTGGAATGTCTGTGGAACGTTGTTGAATGAAACGCCTGTGTGTGGAACGCCTGTAGAATGGTTGTTGAATGAAACGCCTGTCGTGTTGAACGCCTGTGGAACGGTTGTTGAATGAAACGTCTGTCGTGTGGAACGCCTGTAGAATGGTTGTTGAATGAAACGCCTGTCGTGGTTGAACGCCTGTGGAACGGTTGTTGAATGAAACGCCTGTCGTGGTGGAACGCCTGTAGAATGGTTGTTGAGTGAAACGCCTGTGTGTGGAACGCCTGTAGAATGGTTGTTGAATGAAACGCCTGTCGTGTTGAACGCCTGTGGAACGGTTGTTGAATGAAACGCCTGTCGTGGTGGAACGCCTGTAGAATGGTTGTTGAGTGAAACGCCTGTCGTGTTGGAACGCCTGTGGAACGGTTGTTGAATGAAACGCCTGTCATGTTGAACGCCTGTGGAACGGTTGTTGAATGAAACGCCTGTCGGGTGGAACGCCTGTAGAATGGTTGTTGAGTGAAACGCCTGTGTGTGGAACGCCTGTAGAATGGTTGTTGAATGAAACGCCTGTCGTGTTGAACGCCTGTGGAACGGTTGTTGAATGAAACGCCTGTCGTGGTGGAACGCCTGTAGAATGGTTGTTGAATGAAACGCCTGTCGGGTTGAACGCCTGTGGAACGGTTGTTGAATGAAACGTCTGTCGTGTTGAACTCCTGTGGAACGGTTGTTGAATGAAACGTCTGTCGTGTGGAACGCCTGTGGAACGGTTGTTGAATGAAACGTCTGTGTGTGGAACATTTTCTTGTAAGTGGTTGCTTTTGAAGGTAGCAGATCATGAAGCACTCTCAGTTAAGATGTTGCATGCAGAAATGTTTCACACGGTTGCGTCTCTCACACACGCACACGCGTGTCTCTCAAGGATAGCTTAGGTAGTGTAGCACAGTCCCACTTTAAGAAACTGGGCCGACCTAAATGGGCAGAACTCTCGCCTCTGGTCTCTGTTGTACCCCACAAACTCCGGATCCTCCAACCTACATATGACTGCCTACACACACACACACACACACACACACACACTCACTCTGAATAACCCACTTCAGTGTCTCACACTCTCTCCCTTCTCTTAATAGCTCCTCAGATGAGTGGCGCTGCTCTTAAATTGATTGAAGTAATTAGAGATTACAGCAGCTCGTCAGTCATCCAGCTGTAATTGGCTCAAGCTGATGTCTGACCGCCTCCTCATCATCCTCTTGGTTAACATTCACTGATCCAGTGTCCAACCCGAGATCCTCGCAGAAATTCCCTCACATGAGCCTGACCGATCAACCAACACTATTTCAGATCGGTACAATCATTCATTTGTAGCTGAGACTGCACCAAACAGACATCCAATTACATTCATGCATTTAAGCGACTTACAAAAGAGGAGAAACTAATGTTGTGCGTTTTTATTCACGTTTGCATGTTTGGCTGATTCCAGGTTTAGCTTGCATTGAGTTTGCTTGTGTGCATTTGATCTGAAAGTGTGAGTTGGATCTCAGTGACCTGAATTTGTAACAGTTACACCTTATTTAGGCAAGAAACTCCTTTAACTCATTTCAAACCCGCAGCAGGTTTGTTCAGAAACAGTGGAAGACTGGCAACAGTGAAACGAAGAGTGTTTAGTTGAAGTCGGTCGGGAGCCGCAGAGCCTCCTGATGGCCCTCACACTGTCACATTCACACCTGTTTATACCTGCCAGACGCTCCGAGAGCGACACCACACACACACACACACACACACACACATCCTTACAGCCACCCTCACGCTGGCCTCGACTGAACGCGACGAGTCTGTGCCAAACTCACAGTTGAAATATTACAGAGATTTGTGTTTGAAGTTTCAGGATCACCAGAAATGCTCATAAATACACACATTTAATGTATGCAAGATTAATGTCCCGTTCAGAATATGAGTCACATTGGTTTGCATGTAATCAGTGTGGCTCATATTTTCAGGATGATCTCAGTTCTCTGTGTGTTTGTCTGTTTTAGACGGATCGCATCTGGGGATGATCATGTGCGTGTTTCCCTCCTGAAATATGTTTTATAAATTCAACCGTTTGCTGGTTTATTGAAGGTTGCAGTGTTTATATCGAAGGAGCGTTTTTAATTTTTCATCATGAATCTACTTCAGCTTGTTATTAATTTCAGTCAGTATTTTAGAGTTGTAATTGCATTGTTTTAAATTAGATATTTAATACTGTGCTTGTATAATAATCAGATTAAATCAGAATATCAGAAGTGTGTATTTTGTACTCTTTCTCCACTGTTTTTTGCATAAAAAACAAACTTAAAATGGAAAACTATTTAACAGAGAGCATTGATGAAAATGATTTCACACTCTGTTAATTTTAATGTGTGTGTGTTTTGAGTTCAGTCTGAAGATGAAGGTCTCTTCTCTCCCTGCAGACGCTCTGAAAACCAGGACGCTGAAGATCAGCAGCTCCAGAGGACAAACACACACACACACACATGAGAACAGAGAGAGAAACTGCAGACCGACTGCTATCAGCCTCCACAGGTACACACACACACACACACACACACACGCACACACACACACACACACACACACACACACACACACACACACACACACACACACACACACACACACACACACACACACACACACACACACACACACACACACACACACACATAAATCACATAAATATAATTAATAAACTAAATTAACCATATAGACCAAATTACTGATCTAAAGCCCACATTGTTACTGTATGATAATCGAAATATATTCTGTTGCATTATTTTTTGTTTAAAACTGTGAAGCTGCTTTGAAACAATCTGCATTGTTAAAAGCGCTATATAAATAAAGTTGACTTGACTATATTCATTGTAGATTATATGAAGACTGTATCATAATGTGTGTGTGTGTGTGTGTGTGTGTGTGTGTGTAGGGAATGAGAGCGCTACAGCATCATGTGGTTTCTGAGATGGAGGAGTGAGAGTTTGGCTGAAAACACAAGAGGTGAGACACACACACACACACACACACACACACACACACACACACACACACACACACACACACACACAACACCTGCCGCTGACCTCTTTCAGCATGTGAACATGTTCATCATCATTTCATTATTCGTGTGTGTGTTTATGAAGCGTTTTTTCTCACGTGGTCCGCTCATGGCTGAGTTCAGATCAGACGTTTGATCACATAGAGATGGCAACACCTGACACACACACACACACACACACACACACACACACACACACACACACACACACACACACACACACACACACACACACAGAGTAATCTGTGATAATCTGTGATAAAGCTGCTGCTCTCATCAGAGTTTCACACACATCAGCTCAACACACACACACACACACACACACACACACACACACTCATTCAGAGGAACACAGCTCAGTCATGTCATGTCTTCTGTCAAACGCTATGCATGTACTGTCAGCTGTTATCATTAGTTATGGTTATCATTAATTATAGTTATCAGTAGTTATAGTTATGTTGTAGTGATAGTTATTATTAGTTATAGTTATGTTGTAGTTATAGTTATCATTAGTTATAGATATTATTAGTTATAGTAATAGTTGTCATTAGTTATAGATATGTTATAGTTATCACTAGTTATAGTTATGTTGTAGTGATAGTTATCATTAGTTATAGATATTATTAGTTATAGTAATAGTTGTCATTAGTTATAGATATGTTATAGTTATCACTAGTTAAATAGTTATGTTGTAGTGATAGTTATGTTGTAGTTATAGTTATTATTAGTTATAGTTATGTTGTAGTGATAGTTATCATTAGTTATAGTTATGTTGTAGTTATAGTTATTATTAGTTATAGTTATGTTGTAGTGATAGTTATTATTAGTTATAGTTATGTTGTAGTTATAGTTATCATTAGTTATAGATATGTCGTAGTGATAGTTATTATTAGTTATAGTTATGTTGTAGTTATAGTTATTTTGTAGTTATAGTTATCATTAGTTATAGATATTATTAGTTATAGTAATAGTTGTCATTAGTTATAGATATGTTATAGTTATCATTAGTTATAGTTATTATTAGTTATAGTTATGTTGTAGTTATAGTTATTATTAGTTATAGTTATGCTGTAGTTATAGATATTATTAGTTATAGTTATCATTAGTTATAGATATTATTAGTTATAGCTATGTTGTAGTTATAGTTATCATTAGTTATAGATATTATTAGTTATAGTTATAGTAATCATTAGTTATAGATATGTTATAGTTATCATTAGTTATAGTTATTATTAGTTATATTTATGCTGTATTGATAGTTATTATTAGTTATAGTTATGTCGTAGTTATAGTTATCATTAGTTATAGTTGTCATTAGTTATAATTATTAGTTATAATTATCATTAGTTATAGTTATCAATCAATCAATCAACTTTATTTATATAGCGCTTTTACAATGACGATTGTTTCAAAGCAGCTTCACAGTGTTAAACAGGACAACATTGCAACAAAATTTGATTTGGCTAGTTTAATTTGGATAGTTTATAGAATTATATATGACCAAATTAATAAATTCTATTTGTATATTTAGTTGAGTAACTTGGATCATAATTTGAGTGTCCCCAACTGAGCAAGCCAAGCCAAAGGCGACAGTGGCAAGGAACCAAAACTCCATCAGGGCATGATGGAGAAAAATAAACCTTGGGAGAAACCAGACTCAGTCGGGGTGCCAGTTCTCCTCTGGCCTATTATTAACAGTGTATAATTATTACTCTGGCAACCTTGCAGGTCATAAATCATATTAGATAGGAATATTCGAAATTTTGGGTATGACGCACGAGACGGGTTCATTTAGGATGGCGCGTCGATTACACAAGAATATGAATACTTGAAAGATCGGAGTTATTGCGCTGGAGGGTTAATTGAGGATGACGTTCGGTGAGGCGAATTCAGAGGAGACACTAATGGACACGGGTCTCAGCAGACACTCCAGGATGAGCTGGTCATGTCCAGATGCAGGTCCACCATCCGATCCGACACGGCCTGGATCCGGCCGACTGCAGTAAACCTCGGGATAAACAGAGAGACTAACATTAGTGTGGATGCCACTCTTTTTATGATGTAACGAGTACATCAGGTGTTATGGGGAAGTGTTCCCGGTTCCGCTGACCTAGTTAATGCAGCCTAATAATCAGTCATTTGATTTGAATAAAGAAAGTTAAAAATGTTCTATGTGTATGCCATAGTAAAGAGATGCGTTTTTAGTCTAGATTTAAACTGACAGAGTGTGTCTGCTTCCCGAACAATGCTAGGAAGACTGTTCCAGAGTTTAGGTGCTAAATAGGAAAAGGATCGACCGCCTGCAGTTGATTTAGATATTCTAGGTATTATCAGCTGGTCAGAGTTTAGAGACCGCAATAGACGTGATGGAGTATAATGCGTTAAGAGCTCGCTTAAGTACTGGGGAGCTAAACCATTTATTGCTTTATAAGTAATAAGCAAGATTTTAAAATGTATGCGATGTTTAATAGGGAGCCAGTGCAGTGTTGACAGAACTGGACTAATATGATCGTACTTCCTGGTTCTAGTAAGAACTCGAGCTGCTGCGTTTTGGACCAGCTGGAGTTTGTTTATTAGGCGAGCAGGGCAACCACCCAGTAGAGCATTACAATAATCTAGCCTTGAGCTCATGAACGCATGTACTAATTGTTCAGCATTTTGCATTGAAAGCATGTGACGTAATTTAGATATATTTTTAAGATGGTAGAATGCAGTTTTACAGATGCTAGAAACGTGGCTTTCAAACGAGAGATTGGTATCAAAGAGCACACCCAGGTTCCTCACTGACGACGAGGACTTGACAGAGCAGCCATCGAGGGTTAGACAGTATTCTAGGTTACTACTTGTGGAGCTTTTCTGTCCAATAATTAAAAATTCAGTTTTATCTGAATTAAGTTGCAGAAAATTACTAGACATCCATTTTTATATATCAGCTATGCATTCCGTTAATCTTGTGAATTGGTAAGTTTTCAGGGTGTGAAGAAATATAGAGCTGAGTATCATCAGCATAACAATGAAAACTAACGCCATGCTTCCTAATGATATCTCCCAGTGGTAGCATATACAGGGTGAAAAGCAACGGTCCTAACACTGAGCCTGCGGTACTCCATACTGAACTTGTGATCGTGTGACATCTCTTCATTTACTGCTACAAACTGATAACGGTCAGATAAGTAAGATTTAAACCATGCCAATGCAGTTCCACTAATGCCAACATGATTTTCGAGTCTATTCAAAAGAATATTGTGATCGATAGTATCGAATGCAGCGCTAAGATCGAGTAACACTAATAGAGAGATACAACCACGATCAGATGATAAGAGTAAATCATTTGTAACTCTGATGAGAGCAGTCTCAGTACTATGATACGGTCTAAATCCTGACTGGAAATCCTCACATATACAATTTCTTTCTAAAAAGGAACATAATTGTGAAGACACTGCCTTTTCTAATATTTTTGATAGAAACGGTAGATTCGAGATTGGTCTGTAATTGACTAATTCTTTAGGATCAAGTTATGTTTTTAATAAGTGGTTTAATTACAGCCAACTTAAAAGTTTTTGGTACATATCCTAATGTCAAGGATGAATTAATAATATTAAGCAGAGGATCTATGACCTCTGGAAGCATCTCTTTTAATAGCCTAGTCGGTATAGGGTCAAGCATACATGTTGTTGATTTTGATGATTTGACAAGTTTAGCCAATTCTTCTCCTCCTATAGCAGTGAATGAGTGTAATTTTTATGTTATAGTTATGTTATAGTTATCATTAGTTATAGTTATAATTGTCATTAGTTATATGTCATAGTTATTCAGTAGTGATAGTTATTATTAGTTACAGTTATGTAGTTATAGTTATCATTAGTTATAGTTATGTTATAGATATTATTAGTTATAGTTATCATTAATTATAGATATGTTATAGTTATCATTAGTTATAGTTATTATTAGTTATAGTAATGTTGTAGTTATAGTTATCATTATCATTATCATTATTTATAGTTATGTTATATGTATGATTAGTTATAGTTATGTTATAGCTATAGTTATCATTAGTTATAACTCTGTTTCACTTTCTTTGTGGTGAATCTCCAGAGACATTTTACACTGTACAAACTGTATATTCTCTCCTCTTGTACTAACCCTACCCCTAAACCTACCCATCACACACACACACACACACACACACACACACACACACACACACACACACACACACACACACACACACACACACACACACACACACACACACACACACTCTCCCTTGTACCTACTAACTACACACACACTAACACAAACACACACTAATTCCACTTATCACACACACACACACAACACACACACACACACACACACACACACACACACACACACACACACACACACACACACACACACTGCCCCTAAACCTACCCATCACAAACACACACACACACACACACACACACACTGCCCCTAAACCTACCCATAATTACATTACATTTACATTTAGTCATTTAGCAGACGCTTTTATCCAAAGCGACTTACAAATGAGAGTAATAGAAGCAACCAACACTAGTCAAGGGCAACAATATGCAAGCGCTGTAACAAGTCTCACGAAACACAAAACACAGTTTTTTTTTTTTTTTTTTTAAATAACAAACAGTAACGAATAGAGTGACAAGTGCTATTCTTTATTGGTCAAGTGCTGCTGGAAAAGAAGTGTCTTGAGATGTTTTTTGAAACACACACACACACACACACACACACACACACACACACACACACACACACACACACACTACCCATCACAGGAAACATTCTGCATTTTTACTTTCTCTAGAAAACTCATCCTGTGTGATTTATAAGCCTTTTGAAAAGTGGGGACCGCTGGCTGGTGATTTCAGGTTTTACTATCCTTATGGGGTCATTTGGTCCCCACAATGTAATATAAACAAGGACACACACACACACACACAGGTTACACGTGTAACCATGGTTCCCTGAGAATAGGGAGCTCGATCTGAGTCCCCTAGAGGGCGCTATGGGGAATGCCTCCAGCATGACTGGTGTCTGAAGCATGAGTTTAAACATGGCAATGAAGTTACACTGGGGTAACCGTGAGTATTAAAGGGCCCCTGTGAAATACGCCATCCTCTTCTTGCCTGAAGGAGACGTGTGCAGGAAGAATGGCAAAGCGTAAAGCGCCTCATTGGTTACATGCTTAACCCGAGACTTTTCCTTTCGAAACAGAACTTGCGCTGCGTCCCCTAGGGGTCGCTATGGGGAACAGAATACCCATGCCACCATGCTGAAGGGATGAGTGCCTTAATGGCTGAGCTAAGTCAAAGACTCAAAGGAGTCCTTATCCCTAAGGTGCACTCTAGATATGCGATCATTGACCAGAGCTTCTCAAGAACGGAGGGCTCAACAGGATGACTCATGTTCAGGCTAGCGTCCAAGGATTCTCACAAAGAGCCGAACACTCAAAACTTCTGTTCAGGCAGCCCTGGAGACTGGAGGCCTAGCAACACCCAACGCGCTAAAGCTTCGCAGAGAGTGGAGGTCTCAATACAACGACTCTCACAATGAGAGGAGGCCTAGCAACACGCCACACTAGGGTCAGTAGCCAAGGAGGCTATCAGAGAGCCTGAAGACCTGGCGTACTACCTTACCACCTAGCGGAGCTCTAGGAGCGGAGGACTCTCTAGCGAGAGGAGGCCTAATAATGCTCGCGGTGGCAAAGGAGGAGAGCCTGTGGCTGAGCTCATAGGACGAATACAGTACATCTTACACAATAATAGGAGGAGCTCAGAGGAGCGGAGGCCTCTAGTAGAACAACTCTCTAAAGTGAGAGGAGGTCTCACGTCATATTGATAAGGCTCAAGAGAGTGAAGGCTAAAATAACTTTCTATAGCAAGAGGAGGCCCATGGCGCTTCCTGGAGGCAGTGGCCAAGGAGGCTCATAAGCCTGACAACTGGGCACCGCTGCAAGGTGGAGCTCTGCGGATGGAGCCCTAATCATGCCAACTCTATAGCGAGAGGAGGACCAGCAGTGTCCTATAGATCAGCTACCAAGGATATTGATGCTATCTGAGCGGGGCTGTAGGAAGCGGATGCCTCAGTGTAACGACTCTCGATTGAGAGGATGCCCTAAAATACTTCCATAAATAAACAGTCAAGGAGGCTCACAGAGAAGCCTACACTACCTGACAGCACTATCAGAGAGGTAGCGGAAAACCTGAGCAAAATATAGCACTATAATGAGTGGAAGTGTGGGGGGGGCAGATGTTATTTTGCCTTTAGGACCCTTATTTTGGATCCCTATTTGAAGAAGCCCTCTGGTCTTGTCTCCGGTCCTGAGCCAGACCCCTTGAAAGCTGCGGAGCACGCCTTGTCTCTGTAACCTTCCCTGACCACTGTCCTCTACCGCCTCAGGGGGAGCCCCTGGCCCTATCCTCCAAGAGACGACGAGCGAA
>CM040934.1:47273638-47276138 GCA_023029165.1 Gobiocypris rarus
GGCCCAGGTCAGGAAGCAGACAAACTGGCTAAACCAACCGTCTGCTAGCTGTCTCACGTCACCAGAGTCAGCTAAATCCCAGCACATAGAGACGCTTTCACCTAGATATTATCACATAGAGACTGTGTCTGTTCCCGAATCAGTAAATACAAAAACCATCAAAACCATTCAACAGTAAAAATTTAATTGATGTCCAACAAATAAACAACAGATATAATACGGATGAACAATTGATAAATCTCGGTTGCTGAATATTCGATCCCTTTCGCCAAAAACGCTTATTGTTAATGATATGATTATAGATCATAACCTAGATGTGCTGTGTTTGACAGAAACCTGGCTAAAACCTGACGACTACATTACTTTAAATGAGTCCACTCCCAAGATTATTGTTATAAACACGAGCCGCCTGAAAGGAAAAGGGGAGGTGTTGCTGTAATTTATAATGATAACTTCAGTATTACTCAGAAGTCTAGTTTCAAATATAATTCCTTTGAAGTTTTGGTGCTTTATGTAACATTGTGTAGTGTAAATGATAAATCCCGCTTGACATTTGTGTTGGCTACTGTATACAGGCCACCAGGGCACAATACAGACTTTATCAAAGAATTTGCTGGTTTTCTATCAGAGTTAGTACTGGCTGCAGATAAAGTACTAATTGTTGGTGATTTTAATATCCATGTTGACAATGAAAAAGACGCATTGGGATTGGCATTTAAAGACATTATAAACTCTATTGGAGTTAGACAACACGTATCTGGACCCACTCATCGCCTTAATCATACTTTAGATCTAATACTGTCACATGGACTAAATGTTGATACCATTAAAATCCTGCAGCAGAGCGATGACATCTCAGATCATTACCTAATATCATGTATACTTAATATAGCTAAGGCTGCAAAGCCATCCTCGCTTCAAATATGGCAGGACTATAACCGCTGCGACTAAAGATTGCTTTATACATAATCTTCCTCATCAGTTCCATCTCCTCAGAATTACAGATAGCCAAGAGGAACTTGATGTTGCAACAGAAACTACTGACTCTCTCTTTACTAGCACTTTAGACATAGTTGCTCCTCGGCGCTTAAAGAAGATTAAAGCAAATAATCCAACGCTGGTACAACGAAAGCACACTGGGCCCTTAAAACAGCAGCCAGAAAATGGAGCGTAGCTGGAAGAAAACAAAACTGGAGGTTTTTCGCAATTTGTGGAAAGAGAGCATGATTGCATACAGAAAGGCCATAAAACTGCTAGATCTGCTTATTTCTCAACTCTTTAGAAGAAAACAAACACAACCCTAGGTATTTATTCGATACAGTGGCTAAATTAACAAAGGATAAAGCTTCAACTTCTGACGCTTGTAAACAACACAGCAGTAATGACTTTATGAACTTCTTTACTAGTAAGATTGATAACATTAGGAATAAAATTATAACCATGCAGCCGCCTACTACAGTATCACTTCAGACAGAACATTGTAGTCTCACTGAGGAAAATTACACTCATTCACTGCTATAGGAGGAGAAGAATTGGCTAAACTTGTCAAATCATCAAAATCAACAACATGTATGCTTGACCCTATACCGACTAGGCTATTAAAAGAGATGCTTCCAGAGGTCATAGATCCTCTGCTTAATATTATTAATTCATCCTTGACATTAGGATATGTTCCAAAAACTTTTAAGTTGGCTGTAATTAAACCACTTATTAAAAACCGCAACTTGATCCTAAAGAATTAGTCAATTACAGACCAATCTCGAATCTACCGCTTCTATCAAAAATATTAGAAAAGGCAGTGTCTTCACAATTATGTTCCTTTTAGAAAGAAATTGTATATGTGAGGATTTCCAGTCAGGATTTAGACCGTATCATAGTACTGAGACTGCTCTAATTAGAGTTACAAATGATTTACTCTTATCATCTGATCGTGGTTGTATCTCTCATTAGTGTTACTCGATCTTAGCGCTGCATTCGATACTATCGATCACAATATTCTTTTGAATAGACTCGAAAATTATGTTGGCATTAGTGGAACTGCATTGGCATGGTTTAAATCTTACTTATCTGACCGTTATCAGTTTGTAGCAGTAAATGAAGAGATGTCACACCGATCACAAGTTCAGTATGGAGTACCGCAAGGCTCAGTGTTAGGACCGTGTTTTCACCCTGTATATGCTACCACTGGGAGATATCATTAGGAAGCATGGCGTTAGTTTTCATTGTTATGCTGATGATACTCAGCTCTATATTTCTTCACACCCTGACGAAACTTACCAATTCACAAGATTAACGGAATGCATAGCTGATATTAAAAATTGGATGAATAGTAATTTCTGCAACTTAATTCAGATAAAACTGAATTTTTAATTATTGGACAGAAAAGCTCCACAAAGAGTGCCCTAGAATACTGTCTAACCTCGATGGCTGCTCTGTCAAGTCCTCGCGCCAGTGAGGAACCTGGGTGTGCTCTTTGATACCAATCTTTCATTTGAAAGCC
>CM040934.1:47281138-47291138 GCA_023029165.1 Gobiocypris rarus
TGTGTCAGTTTGACCCTCCTCTGCAAAACACTGATTACTCCATCAATATTCATCTGTGACATTTTGTCTGTCTTCTACGGTTCACCAGAAGTTTTTAGCCGGGACCTGTGGTTGAGTTGACCCAGTTGAGTTTTAATCATCTGAAATGTGCTGCGACTTATATAACGCAGTTAGCATCAAACACATGAAACACATTTGTATGGGTGCTGAACGAGAGATGACGTGAGGTCCAGGTTCCTCAATCATTAGGGCTTGGTGTTCATAATACATGCAGTGAAGGCCACTGGGATTGGTGCTTATTTAACCTGTGTCATTCCTGGTCTCTGCCAAATAGAGAACTAAAATACGTTTATAATGTTTGTAAAAGTTTCATTTTCTTTTCCGTTATTTTTAATAAAATGTGGCTTATCTGTGTTTTCTCTCAACAATGTTTGAGATCAACTGATGGTCTTCACTCCTATTGGTTGAAAGTCGATCTTCATTTGCATACAAATCAACTCTTCTTGTCTGAAGTCCCTGGACACGCAAAGTCCCTCACACACACACACACACACACACACACACACACACACACACACACACACACAATGACACACACACACACACACACACACACACACACACACACACACACTCAACCTCACACACACACACACACACGAATGCACACGCACGCACACACACTCAACCTCACACACACACACACACACACACACTCACACACTCTAATGTGGGGACATTCCATAGGCGTAATACATTTTATACTGTACAAACCGTATTTTCTATCCCCTACACTGCCCCTAAACCTACCCATCACACACACACACACACACACACACACACTGCACAGCTTTACTTTTCTGTGATAAAACTCATCCTGTGGTGGATTTATAAGCATTTGAAAAGGAGGACATGGGGAACGTCTCATATTTCACCTCTTTTTTGTAATACCTGTGTCATACCCATGTCATTATACACATTTGTGTCCTGATATTTCACAAAACATGCCCACACACACACACACACACACACACCACACACACACACACACACACACACACACACACACACACACACACACACACACACACACACACACACACACACACACACACACACACACACACACACACACAAAAGCACACTTAACTCACACACACACTCTCACACACACACACACACACACACACACACACACACACACACACACACACACACACACACTCACACACACTCTCACACACACACACACACACACACACACACACACACACACACACACACACACAAGCACACTTAACCTCACACACACACTCACACACACACACACACACACACACACACACACACACACACACACACACACACACACACAAGCACACTTAACCTCACACACACACTCTCTCACACACACACACACACACACACACACACACACACACACACACACACACACACACACACACACACACACTCACACACACTCACACACACACACACACACACACACACACACACACACACACACACACACACACACACACAGTCTTCATCCATGTAATGTGCTCCTGAAATAGCCGAGCGAGCTGAAGCTGTAATCTGTGAAAAGCTTCAATCAATCTCATTCCACTGATTACAGTCCGGTGTGAGTGTGTGAGTGTGTGTGTGTGTATGTTTCTCATCCCATAAACGGCTCTCTCTTATGCTAATTACAGTGACGTGAGTGGCTCCTGCAGAGGGGCGGAGCCTGAGTGAGGCCATCAACTGTATGGAGAGGTCTATTTTAATGGTTGCTATGGAAACTGAGTGGCCGAGAGAAGTGCAGACTCAGATCTCTGAACTGTGTGTCAGTCTCGGCATCACAAACGTGTGCTTTCTGTCTTCAGTGCCAAAGAACCCTAAAACCGGTGTTTTGCGATAAACGTTAACCGAACTGAAATAAAGCATAAGATGTTGTGGGTGAAACGACACTGGACCCCACTGGCTTTGATGAAGTGGCCAGAATCCCTGAGACACGTCTGTGTAAGCGCTCCATCTCAGTCTCTCCTGTCTGTAACCACAGGCTGGAGATCATTACAGCTGTTGTGTAACGCCGTACAGTGTGTAGGCGGCACTTCATCCGAGGGGAGAGTTTATCTTATCCATAATAAACAGCCTGAAGACACGCGGCGCTCCCATGAAATATTGATCTGATGAGCTGCACTATTCATGTGTGTCACAGACACCGCCTGAAACCCTCACGGGTCCACAGCTTCCTTCAGAGAGAGAGCCTGTGGGGTGTGCTGAGGAGACTTTACACAGTGATGGACTCTTGCTTTAGCAAGACAAGATCTGGACCAGAAACTGATGCACCGACACAGATGTTGGGATGCTATCTCCATCAAGAGGAGCATCAGTTTCTGTGAGGATGATTGAGCAGCTCTCGTATTGGGAGAGCAGCATTACCCCCCGTTAGGGTGAACCGAACAGAACCAACATAATGTATTGTGTAAATGTACAAAACCTGGAATTTAGTCTGATTCAAGGGGAGTTACAATACCAAATTCATGTCTGCATAAAGATTTTTCTTTGTTCTCACAGGTTTGTCTCTCCTCCATCATGTCCATCTGCATTTACCGTGGCTTAGCTCCACCCTCTCAGGAAAAATGGGCGTGGCGTTGTCCGCCCTCATCCCACTGGCCCCGCCCCTCGCTCTACCAGCTGTTTGCCGTGTGCCTGCTGCTGCAGGGCGGAGCGTGTCCCACTACATCCCCTCATCGGTGGCTCAGTTCCCGCCCATATCCAAGTATCTGCAGGGCCTGAGCATCGCGGTGGTGCTGGTGGGGAACTCCAGTGAGGTGGCGCTCGCGGGCACCCGCGACAAAGACGACTTCAGCCACATGCCGCTGGCGCCCAACGTGGAGATGCTCACCATGAACGAGACGGACCCCAAGAGCATCATCAAGAGCATCTGCGACCTGATGACGGAGCACTGGCTGCAGGGCGTGGTGTTCGGAGACGACACCGACCAGGAGGCCATCGCGCAGATCCTGGACTTCATCTCGCAGACGCACATCCCCATCCTGGGCGTGAAGGGAGGCTCCTCCATGATCATGGCCGCTAAGGTACAACTTTCCTTCCCTATAGTGACGGATGTGGGCGGGGCTTGAGCGTGTCTGTGGGGAACTGATTGGATGGGTGTGGTTTGCTATTGGCTGATCTCATGTGAGTGACAGGTGGCCCCGCCCTCATCATCAGAGAAGAGATGAAGTTAACACAATAATGATAAATCATTTAGAATAAACACTGCAATACTCCACAGGAGTTGCTCTAGTCTTTTCTCCTCTGCTGTATATCGAGTGAAACGCTTCACAAACAAGAACAAATGTAGGGCGGGGCTTGATTTTGGCTGTAGGGAATTGATTGGTTGTGGTTTGCTATTGGCTGATCTCATGTGAGTGACAGGTGGCCCCGCCCTCGTCTAAAGTTATTCTAGATTATTAACACAACCATTTCCAATATTCCATAAAACAACGCAGAATTCAACAGTTGTGAAACTAGTTCTCTAAAGCAGCTCTGCAGAAGACAACGGGGATGTTATTCAGCTCCGCTCAGTGTTGATGCTCATTCTGTGTGGCTTACTTTCTTCTGTGAAGCTATTCTGAGAAATGTCTGTATTATTAAAGTCAATGGGGTCCAATGTTGTTTGATTCCCAGTGCTCTTCAAAACATCCAGAAAGAAAGTCACACAGGTTTGAACAACTTCAGGAATGACCCATTTTTTGGGTGAACGTCCCTTTAAGCTGGAATGAATGTGCGGAGAGATCCAGGCTGGTTTATGAAAGACCACATGAAACCAGTGATCTTCTGTACCGACAGACAGGAGGTCAGAGGTCAGACAGGATGACCATAACTATAACTGTAACAATAGAGCTCTCACCTGTTTCTCCATCTCTCTCTGGCCTGGTTTAGATAGTGTCATGAGTGCTCCGCTTTAAAGACCAGAGAACTAGGACACATATTTAGGGCTCCTTCTCTCTCTCTCTCTCTCTCTCGCTGCTCGTCTCCACATCTCTCCGTCTGTTTGTCCTTCCTCCGTCCTGCTCTCAGTTCCTGCTGTCTGCTGATCATCACAGAGAGAGAGAGAGAGATAACTATAACTGTAGCCATAACTATAACGCTGAATGAGAGTAAGAGTTGAGCTCAGTCAATTACCCAGAGTTCTGTGCCAAGATGCCTGCTGTCAGGATGCCACAATCTGTTACACACACACACACACACACACACACACACACACACACACACACACACACACACACACACACACACACACACACATACACATAACACAATAACTATAACTGTACACAGCAGTCATTGAGCAGAGGAAGTCATGTGACCGTTCCTGAGGTTGTCGTGTGTGTATGTTGTCTGATTGTGAACCGCAGCATCTCACGGTCACCTTCAGCACTTCGCCTTTTAGAGTTGTGCTATAACTGTAACAATAACTATAACTGGAAAATGTTTTAATACACAATAAGCAACTATAACTGTAGCCATATAACTATAACTGTAACAATAACTATAACTGTAGCCATAACTATAACTGTAACAATAACTATAACTGTAACAATAACTATAACTGTAGCCATAACTATAACTGTAGCCAATAACTATAACTGTAGCCATAACTATAACTGTAACAATAACTATAACTGTAGCCATAACTATAACTGTAACAATAACTATAACTGTAACAATAACTATAACTGTAACAATAACTATAACTGTAACCATAACTATAACTGTAGCCATAACTATAACTGTAACTAATAACTATAACTGTAGCCATAACTATAACTGTAACAATAACTATAACTGTAGCCATAACTATAACTGTAACAATAACTATAACTGTAACAATAACATAACTATAACTGTAACCATAACTATAACTGTAACAATAACTATAACTGTAACAATAACTATAACTGTAACAATAACTATAACTGTAACAATAACTATAACTGTAGCCATAACTATAACTGTAACAATAACTATAACTGTAGCCATAACTGTAACAATAACTATAACTGTAACAATAACTATAACTGTAATATAACTATAACTGTAACAATAACTATAACTGTAACAATAACTATAACTGTAGCCAT
The DNA here is from genome assembly GCA_023029165.1 of Gobiocypris rarus. Lineage (NCBI taxonomy): Eukaryota > Metazoa > Chordata > Actinopteri > Cypriniformes > Gobionidae > Gobiocypris > Gobiocypris rarus. Next base: position 47,286,292 of record CM040934.1, read on the forward strand.
AACTATAACTGTAAATAATAACTATAACTGTAACAATAACTATAACTGTAGCCATAACTATAACTGTAACAATAACTATAACTGTAGCCATAACTATAACTGTAACCATAACTATAACTGTAACAATAACTATAACTGTAGCCATAACTATAACTGTAATAATAACTGCTATAACACTAACAATAACTAACTGTAATAATAACTATAACTAACTATAATAATAGCTATAACTGTAATTGTAATATATAACTATAACTGTAGCCATAACTATAACTGTAACAATAACTATAACTGTAACAATAACTATAACTGTAATATAATTATAACTTGTAATAATAACTATAACTGTAATAATAACTATAACTGTAGCAATAACTATAATTGTAATAATAACTATAACTGTAGCCATAACTATAACTGTAACAATAACTATAATTGTATAATCTATAATTGTATATAACTATAACTGTAACAATAACTATAACTGTAACATAACTATAACTTGTAGCTATAACTATAACTGTAACAATAACTATAACTGTAGCCATAACTATAACTGTAATAACTATAACTGTAACAATAACTATAACTGTAATAATAACTATAATTGTAGCTATAACTATAATTGTAATAATAACTATAATTGTAACAATAACTATAACTGTAGCCATAACTATAACTGTAACAATAACTATAACTGTAGCCATAACTATATAACTGTAATAATAACTATAACTGTAGCATAACTATAACTGTAACAATAACTATAACTGTAGCCATAACTATAACTGTAACAATAACTATAACTGTAACAATAACTATAACTGTAACAATAACTATAACTGTAGCCATAACTATAACTGTAACAATAACTATAACTGTAGCCATAACTATAACTGTAGCCATAACTATAACTGTAACAATAACTATAACTGTAGCCATAACTATAACTGTAACAATAACTATAACTGTAACAATAACTATAACTGTAATAACTATAACTGTAGCTATAACTATAACTGTAATAACTATAACTGTAATAATAACTATAACTGTAGCCATAACTGTAACAATAACTATAACTGTAACCATAACTATAACTGTAACAATAACTATAACTGTAACAATAACTATAACTGTAACAATAACTATAACTGTAACAATAACTATAACTGTAGCCATAACTATAACTGTAACAATAACTATAACTGTAACTATAACTGTAACAATAACTATAACTAATATAACTATAACTGTATAACTAATAACTATAACTGTAACAATAACTATAACTGTAGCCATAACTATAACTGTAACAATAACTATAACTGTAACAATAACTATAACTGTAACAATAACTATAACTGTAACAATAACTATAACTGTAGCCATAACTATAACTGTAACAATAACTATAACTGTAGCCATAACTATAACTGTAGCCATAACTATAACTGTAGCCATAACTATAACTGTAACAATAACTATAACTGTAGCCATAACTGTAACAATAACTATAACTTAACTATAACTGTAGCCATAACTATAACTGTAACAATAACTATAACTGTAGCCATAACTATAACTGTAACAATAACTATAACTGTAACAATAACTATAACTGTAACAATAACTATAACTGTAACAATAACTATAGCCATAACTATAACTGTAACAATAACTATAACTGTAACAATAACTATAACTGTAGCCATAACAATAACTATAACTGTAACAATAACTATAACTGTAGCCATAACTATAACTGTAACTATAACTGTAGCCATAACTATAACTGTAGCCATAATTGTAACAATAACTATAACTGTAACAATAACTGTAACAATAACTATAACTGTAACCATAACTATAACTGTAACTATAATGATAACTGTATGATAACAGTAATGATAACTGTAATGATAACTATAATGATAACTGTAATGATAACTGTAACGATAACTGTAACGATATCTACACTGATCTCATTTCTTACCATTATAGTCATGCTGTGCTGCTCTGCTGTTAGAAGGATATTTTATTTTTACCGCACAGGTCTTAATGCACACTGTATGGGAGATGAGCTTCATGCTTGTGCAGTGGATTGTGGGATTGACAGTGGACTGGAGAAAGTGATGAAACGTTCAACTTTATGCTAATAAGGAGCAGAAAACGCTGGGCTTCAGCAAATAACTGTGAGCTCCAGGCAGTGATGTGTGTCCTGAGCGATTGTGCTGGAGTTTCTGCTGGATTTACACACCGGCTGCGTTACAGGCGTTATCTGTGTGCAGAAATCTGGACAAATTCAGGAGCTTTTAGAAATGAGATGCTCGTGTGTGTGTGTGTGTGTGTGTGTGTGTGTCAGGATAGTCAGAGAAGCACAGCTGCCAAAGCAGTGTGTAGCCACAGTGTGACAGCGGAAGAAGCGCTTGTGTGTGTGTGTGTGTGTGTGTGTGTGTGTGATGAGTAGCTGTTGCACACATCACTCTTTATCTATCACTATCATAGAGCAAACCAATACACAGATAACTCACAAATAACAACAACTCTCCCGCTTTCCCGGTTCACATGCACACCAATAACCCAGCAACACAAGACTTTATTAATAATTCAGTTTGTTTTCCGGTAATGACGTCAAAACATAATCACTCTGACTCTTCCACTTGTTTAGTTCGGTTGTGATGTTAAATAAAGCATTAAAATGATGTCCGCGGGGAACACATGGCTCATATATTCCCCTCTCAGACAGTTACAGATGCAGCATTTTGACTGTACTTCTGCACGAGACGAGAACAGAAAGACAGAGAACAGAGAACGAGTCTGCGATACTCTGATAAAGGAAAGCATTTACATGACACATATACATCAGGCTCCCCGTAGGACCTATAAAGCCGTAAATTGAGTTTTTTGTTGCATAAACATGATCACCGTGTCTGACAGTCATGTGATCACCTGCAGCCAATCACAGTCTCATATTGATTAAAAACAGCTTCTTTAAGTTTACCAATCTGGTTTAGTCACTAATAGCGTCTCTAATGGTCTCGTTAAAAGGAGACAAATATTTAATTAAAAATGAGAGTTGGAACAAGGTCAGCTATAATTACGCTATAAGGAAGGACTAATTAAATGTGCATGACTTTAATTAGAGAATCCACAATATGTGTGACATTACAAAACACGAGAGAGCAAGAGCGATCGGAAGTCTTTATGAAGCTGATGAAGACTGTTGAATATGCTTATTTATACACTAGTTCTTTCTGGTTCTCAAATCTGATTGGCTGAGAGCCTTATCCATATTCCCCAGTACCAGCACCGGAAGCGTTTCCCTGTTTGTGCAGCGACTGTCATGGCTTCTACAGTTGTGTCACGCAATGCCGCTTTAAGAGTTTTTTAGGCGAGAATGTATACTCGTGCGACTCGTATATAAACATAGCGCCTGTGATTAGTTAATTCAAATATTATTGTTCAGTAATATTATTTTATATAACTATACCGTATTTGGTATTGCGAAGGGGTCCGTCAGAAGTGTGTGTGTGTGGGGGGGGGGTAACGCATTACAAGTAACTTGAGTTACGTTTTCAAGTAACTAGTAAAGTAATGCATTAAAATTAGGGCCGGGACTCGATTAAGAGGCTTTGTAATTAATTAATCGAAATTAATCGCATTTTAATTGCATATAAATATTTGACCTGAGAACAGTGAGAAGTAACTTTTAGTATACCATTGAATAATGACTGAATACATAAGCTTAATCAACAAAATTTTGTTTATTTATTTATGTCCAGCGTTTTGCGTTGAGGTGATATTTGAGGCTGGATGTGCTAATTCCTTGTTGCATAGCTTCCACACAACCATGCTCTTGTCGACGCTTCCATCCTTTCGTTTATTAAAAACAAAATTCCCATCCACGGGGCCAAGCAAAGCAGTCTCGTCAGCTTCTCCGTTCATCTTCACTGTGGTTTGTTGTGTTCAGAAGTCAAGAACGCTAGTTGGTGTTCCAGTATAATCGGTCCGTCGAAACTCATTCATTAAAAAACATTCCGCGGTGCAAAAATAAGTTAAAATTGTTATCTATTTTTGCATAATTAATCTTAATTAACACGTTAAAGTCATGCAATTAATTAATCTTAATGAACGCGTTAAAGTCCCGGCCCTAATTAAAATGTAAACATTTTTCACATGAATTGACTGACGCATGCGTCTCCTGTCTCCTAAACATGTTATTGTAGTTCTGTCCGCATGTATTCACCTCACCTGAGGCTTATTATTGCAATTTTGGTGTGAAAGGGTCTTTACATTGGCACAAAAACAGAACTTTTTTGTTATAAAAAACAAAACAAAGCCCAGCCCAGGTCAGAAAAAGTAATGCAAAAGTAACGTAACACATTACTTTTCTTACAAAGTAACTAAGTTACTCAACTAGTTACTTTTTAAGGGAGTAACGCAATATTGTAATGCATTACTTTTCAAAGTACCTTTCCCCACAGGGTCCGTCAGTGATTGCAATAGTCGACTTCAGTTTCATTATTACTCTTCATGAGAGACTGGTCGGGTTGTTTTAGTGCTGACAGGCTTTCAAAAGGACAAAGATATCACTCATATCAGATGAGGGAATGCACTCGTTTAGTCGATCTCTCTCTCATAATACTCGACTCCATAAAACACAATCTTCACTGACGCGACTCAGAATCAGTACCGAGGCTTGGGCTCGACTGTCAATCTGCCAACTCAGATGTTGTTTCTTGTTTATTAATGCTGTGGAACTGCTGTATAAACGCAATATTTCACTCGTAGCCGTGCGATATGGCCTTACATCACCACTGATATGATTACCTACAGCCTCATGA
>CM040934.1:47298638-47306138 GCA_023029165.1 Gobiocypris rarus
TGTATTGACATCCTGAAGAAGATCGCCAAGTCTGTGAAGTTCTCGTACGATCTTTATCTGGTGACCAACGGCAAACACGGGAAGAAGATCAACGGCACGTGGAACGGGATGGTGGGAGAGGTACGGCTCAGAGTTTCAGATCAATTACAAATGGAGTAAAGAGTCGTAATCAGTCTTCTGTGAGGGGTTGTGTGTGTGTGTGTGTGTGTGTGTGTGTGTGTGTGTGTGTGTTTGGGCTACTATTTATAATTAGCTGCCTATAAAAACAATCAAAGACTTTGAGTTTGCAATGTCCCCATTTAGATAGTTTGTGTGTGTGTGTGTGTGTGTGTGTGTGTGTGTGTGTGTGTGTGTGTGTGTGTGTGTTTGAGTGAGTACACACTGCCATCCCATCAAAACACACTCTCTCTCTTTCGTGCCCCAGTTTAGTCATGTAAAGTTAAGTTCAGGTATTTAGAGCTAAAATTACCCGCAGACAGACAGACCGATGGACAGACAGACAGAAAGAGAGAGACAGTGTGATAACCCACTTACTGTCTGTTGTTGATCTAGAAACTCTCGAATCTCTGCTGCTTCATGTCTTCATGTCTCTCCTCATGTGAACATATGCAGCTCTGAATGCTGGGAATGAAGCTAACCTACCTCTCGAAGTGTGCACGTGAAGAAGTGTATTTAGGTGATATTTTACTAGTGTTCACAACACAGAGCATCGCAGTTTGTTGCGTATGGGGCGGCATAGCCGCTGACCAGTCAGGGTGCCCATGCTGACCCCTGACCCCGCCGAAAGCACCAACAGTGGCCCGTGAGCATCAGAACTGGACCACGGAGCAATGGAAGAAGGTGGCCTGGTCTGATGATCACGTGTTCTTTTACATCACGTGGATGGCCGGGTGTGTGTGCGTGGCTTACCTGGGGAACACATGGCCCCAGGATGCACTGTCTGTCCGTCCGTCCATCTGTCTGTTGGCCTGTCTGTCTCTCATCTGTCTGTCTCTCATCTGTCTATGCAGGTGGTGCTGAAGAACGCTCACATGGCCGTCGGCTCGCTGACCATCAATGAGGAGAGGTCAGAGGTCATCGATTTCTCAGTTCCCTTCATCGAGACGGGCATCAGCGTCATGGTCTCGCGGAGCAACGGCACCGTCTCTCCGTCTGCGTTCCTCGGTGAGACGCCTGACCCTGTCTGTCTGCCTGTCTGTCTCTGCTGGCGTGTGACCCGTCTGTCTCTGTTCCCCATCCACAGAGCCCTTCAGCGCTGACGTCTGGATCATGATGTTCGTCATGCTGCTGCTGGTTTCTGCCATCGCTGTCTTCGTCTTCGAATACTTCAGTCCCGTGGGCTACAATCGCTGTCTCGCTGATGGCCGAGGTAAAACACGCGACCCATCTGCAGATATGAGCGCATCGCTGACAGATAGCTCTTTCCTGGGAGACATTCATTATTAATTGTAATCTCCAGAACTTCAGTGATGAGCAGCTCTTCTCATGATGATGATGAATTCGCCTGGATGGTTCTAGAGTTGATATCACAAAGTCAATTGTTCTGATAGAAAGTGCAATTTTAAACTCTAGGAGCCTTAAAGCTCCATATGTTGCCTTCCCAAATACACGTTATCAGATACCCAGACCCATGGAGTTCACATGGAGCAGCATTTACTGTGAACCGAGCCACTGTTGGCATTGGTCATTGATTCAGTTCTCCCAAATGACAGACAAAACTGAGCCAAACTACCATAGAGTTTGATTGGACACACAAGCTTTGAAGCACAACAGAAGGACTGAGAAGTGTTTTTTTGTGTAGCTGTCAGTGATGGAGTGGTCTGTGTGGTTTCTCTGCTCTCAGAGGCTGGAGGGCCGTCGTTCACTGTCGGGAAGGCCATCTGGCTGCTCTGGGGTTTGGTCTTCAATAACTCCGTCCCCGTGCAGAACCCCAAAGGAACCACCAGCAAGATCATGGTGTCCGTCTGGGCCTTCTTTGCTGTGATTTTCCTGGCCAGCTATACAGCCAACCTGGCAGCTTTTATGATTCAGGAAGAGTATGTGGACCAGGTGTCGGGCCTCAGCGACAAGAAGGTGCTTTCACCCTCATGTTGTGTTCATTTTGATCCAGAGAGGATGTTCTTTTATCCTGAATGTTATTGTCAACTTTCAATCGGCACAGGTTTTGTGTTTCTTTGTGGAATTGATTGATCATAGGCCTCACTGATCTGAGCTGAACATGTTTCACTCAAACACTGAGGAGCATAACGTCGGATCAATGATTAATCAGTTTAAAAAGAACCTGTGCTAACTGACAGAAAACAAGCTGAAAAAAGATCAAACCCAATATGTAGTGATAATATTGCATAACGAGAACTTTATAAGCAAATTCAACAGGCGGGTCATTTCTGACCCGGAATGCCAAATAAGGTATTTTCAGCACAGTTAGACGATACAGATGTTTAAGTTCACAGAGCTTTACGCTCAGTCTGTCTGTTCGCTCACTCTCGTGCTGTTGGTATGGTCTTCAGTTTCAGAGACCCAACGACTTCTCCCCCCCGTTTCGCTTCGGGACGGTGCCGAACGGCAGCACCGAGAGAAACATCCGCAATAACTACAAAGAGATGCACTCGTACATGATCAAATTCCACCAGCGCAATGTGGACGAAGCTCTGTACAGTCTGAAGACAGGGTGAGGCGCGGGAAACCCGGCTCCTATTGCTAATTATTGAATTATGTTATCCGCTGTGGGTTCTGAACGCCTGGTGTTTTCTATCACAGGAAGCTGGATGCGTTCATTTACGATGCTGCGGTGCTGAATTATATGGCGGGTCGAGACGAGGGCTGTAAGCTGGTCACCATTGGCTCTGGGAAAGTCTTCGCCTCCACCGGCTACGGCATCGCCATCCAGAAAGAATCAGGTTGGAAGAGACAAGTGGACCTTGCCATCCTGCAGCTCTTCGGAGACGGTACAGACACGCTCACACTAGTCTTGAGTTCTGCTTGTTCTGTACGTGGAGATGACCAGATTGACATTAGTTTTGTACAACTGCTCACGTTGAGTCATCAGATAAACAATGATCTGCCAAATAGTTTAGTAGTAAAATAATCAGGCAACCCTTTATAGACACGAAAGCAGCTTTTTCTTACTGAGTTATGTATGTTCATCACAAACAATGTTTGCATTTTGTAAGTCTCATTATTATATTGACAGTAGAACGTTCTGCAAAATATTATTTTGTGAAGGAGCTAATCACAATGTCTCTCTTCTGAAAGCTCCTTCACATTCAGGATTTAGTTTCTGTGGGGTCCCTGGGAGTCGTTTCTATGTTTCCGGGTCCTATTGTTAACAGATTTATATGGCAAAGCAGCGTAATGTTACCCCTGGATTTGCTCAGATCCCTCCCTGAGTGTTTCCAGTTGTGTTCAGTGAAATCATGATGTCTTGTGTATTAGTGTAGGATAGTGCTCACTGTGGTGAGTTTCTGTCTTGTTTTGATCAGTCCTTTGTCTCACCTGTGAATCCTGCATTTGTCTGTGTGTCTCAGGTGAGATGGAGGAGTTGGAGGCTCTCTGGCTCACTGGGATCTGCCATCACGAGAAGAATGAAGTGATGAGCAGTCAGCTGGACGTGGACAACATGGCGGGCGTGTTCTACATGCTGGGAGCCGCCATGGCTCTCTCGCTCATCACCTTCATCGCCGAACACGTCTTCTACTGGCACCTGCGCTTCTGCTTCATGGGCGTGTGCTCTGGGAAACCAGGGTTCACCTACACCATCAGCAGGGTAAATACACAGAGACATTGAGGCATGATCATGCTAGAAATAACGTTGTGTTTACGGCATCTCTTCCTCTCTCTCTTCCTCTCTCAGGAGATTTATAGCTGCATTCACGGAGTTGAAATCGAAGAGAAGAGTTCAGCGCTGAATTCTCCCTCCGCTACCATGAACAACACCCACTCAAACATTCTGCGTCTGCTGCGCACCGCTAAGAACATGGCGTCTCTCTCCGGGGTCAACGGTTCTCCGCACAGCGCGCTCGACTTCATCCGCCGGGAGTCCTCTGTGTATGACATCAGCGAGCACCGCCGCAGCCTGGCCGGACACTCCGACTGCAAGACCCCGTACCTGCCCGAGGACAACATGTTCAGCGACTACATCAACGAGGTGGAGCGCACCTTCGGCAACTTGCACCTGAAGGACAGTAACCTGTACCAGGACCACTACCTGCACCACCACGGAGGCTCGACCCTGGGGCTGACGGGCCCACCGCCCAACCGGCCCCACAGCCTGGGCTCCAGCAGTTCCCTGGAGGGAGGGATGTTTGACTGCGAAAGCCTGGGCGGAGGCGGCGGGGGCGTGCTCCCCATCTTCAACACGCAGCCGCGCTCTGCGCTGACCCACAGGAACATGAGCAAATTTGACCTGCTGCAGAGCCAGACTCCTCCATCTGGGCCAAGCTTGAAGCAGGGGCTGGCCGACCTGTACGGAAAGTTCTCCTTTAAAGGCGGAGCCTCCAGTTCGGGCTATATCGCGGGGCACGACCGGTACTGCAGCGGAGCCGATGACGGAAACATCCGCTCTGACGTGTCCGACATTTCCACTCATACCGTGACCTACGGCAATCTGGAGGGCAATGCTAAGAAGCGGAAGCAGTACAGAGACAGCCTGAAGAAGCGTCCCGCATCGGCAAAGTCCCGGCGTGAACTGGACGAGCTCGAGCTGGGTTACCGCCGCCGCCAGCACCACGGGCACCACCACCATCACCACGGGCACCGCTCCACCTCTCCTCCATCTGAGCGCAAACGAGGCGGCCGTGTCAACTCATCCTCATACCTGCTACAGGACAAGGAGAGCCTGAGGGATTTCTACCTGGACCAGTTCCGGCCCAAAGAAGGCGTCCCGCAGTGGGAGCACGTGGATCTTACGGATGGTCCCAGCGGAGGAGGTGGAGGCAACTGCACCAGCCTAGTGTCGGTGGAGGACTTCTTGAAGAGCAAACCCAAGAAGCCGGACGGCAAGAGCGAGTGGGAATGTCGTAGCTGTCGTGCCAGCAGTGCTGGGAGCAAGCAGACGGGCCTGCACGCGGGCGGGATGGGCTACTGTGGGGCATCGGGCGCTGGAGGGGTCGGGAGCAGCCGCCCCAGCTCGGCCACCTGCATGCGGTGCGAGGCCTGCAAGAAGTCAGGCAACCTGTATGACATCAGCGAGGACAGCAACCACCTGTTGGAGCAGATGACACCCGCGCAGCGCCGCAGGGCCTTCAGTGGGAAACCGCTCCGCCGGCAGCATTCCTACGACACCTTCGTGGACCTGCAGAGAGAAGAGTTGGGTGTGCCGCTGGGGTTCGGGGGGGCCGGAGCGCTGCCACTGCCTCCGCGCAGCGTCAGCCTCAAGGAGAGGGAGCGCTGCATGGACGCCTCCGGCCCCTTCGCACACATATTTGAGTGTGCCGAGCAGGATGCGGACCGAGACCCGCTGTTCTACGGTGGCCTGGAGAGGGGGGGAAAGAGCTCGGGAACACCGTTCGGCTTGTTCCCCCACCGGCGCTCGGTCGGGGAGAGGGACCTGAGAGACAGAGGACTCATGGAGGGGCCAGCTCACTCTTTATCCAAATCCCTCTATCCCGACCGAACCGACCACAACCCCTTCATCCCTACGTTTGGAGACGACCAGTGTCTATTGCACGGGGCCAAGTCCTACTACGTCAGTAAGCAGCAGCAGCAGGGCGATCTGCGCGGGCCCATGGGCTCGACCTCCTTCCTGCCTCCGTCCTCCGCCTCAGGGGTCATGTCCAGCTTGGCTCCCGGCTTCCCGGCGGAGCTGTGCATGGGGAACCACCACACCAGCAAGCTCAGTCTCGGTCCGCCTCGCCCGTTCAACGGGAGCAACGGACACGTGTACGAGAAACTCTCCAGCATAGAGTCTGATGTGTGAGAAAGGGAGAGGAGCAGCCAGATTTTAACAGAACACGCAGAACGTGAGAGAATTGAAAATGTCATTTCCTGTGAAGTTCACGTCTACACCAATCTCCCCGAGCTGGTGCGAACAAGAGCAGGTCCATCTGCCGGGTGAAGAACAGGGGAGCAGATGGCCCGTTTCACCTCCGCCCCTCTCCATCCTCCAGTCCTGTACTCTTGTCTTTTGTGAAGATACAATCATAAAAGCATGATTGATTTCTTTTGAAACAGGGTAATAACTGTACCTCAGAGACGCTGCTGGCTGGTAATCAGTTGTTGGGTTTCAATTGTCTGCTCTTGAGGCCTTTGGTGAGCGCTAGGGATATCTGAATGTGATGCTCAATCCCGTCTCCACATCACGCTAATGTATCCATGGCAACAGCCTCTCCCATGCTGTTTACTGCCGTGAAACACGCGTGCATTAGTGAAAGTGCACAAGCCTCTGCCATCGTTTATACTCGAGTCTCTACTGCCGTGATGTTTCACATCCTCGCCTTCAGTTTCCTTCTCACGCTCATGTGTTGTGACTCTTTGAAAGGTGAAAACCCAAGGCTGGAATGACAGTATTAACGCCTCTCTTTGTTTTGGTTGTAAATACATTTCTCTTTATATAAGCCTACAAGGTCGACCTTTAATATAGCTTTTTCAACTATAACAAATAACCAAAATAAAGACAAAAACAGAACAAAATACACAAAAACATAAAATATGCAAAATTTAGCAAAAGCATTATAATTCATGATAAGTGATATTTTAAGCGATAGTTTGCTTTTTAAATTCCTGTTTATTACTTAACTCTGATAGTTTACAGCATCGTTTTAGGGATTTACCTGTATTGGTTTAAGCGCCGTGTAACAGAGCTGATGGTTGCTCGTCTTCAGTTGTGTTGAAGCGTCCAGACTCTCTCGCACAAACACACACCTTTACTTCGCTATGTGGATGAGGACCTTTCCGTGGAGGCTGTTTACACCACGGAATGAAATAAAGGGGTTTTCTCACATTTGCTCTGAAAAAGTCAAAACTGCAAGTTATAAAGTCACAATTCTGAGAAATAATGCATAATAGAAACTCACAATTCAGACTTTTTTTAAATCGCAAACATAAAGAAAAAGACGCACTATTAAATACATTATAGTATATTTGTATTGTACTCAAGTAGTTTTTAATGCATTTAATAGTGCTCATTTTCCACCTGGGAATGTTTATATCTCGTAATTCTCACTTTATAACTCGTAATTGCAAATTTATCTCACAATTGTAAGAAAAAAGCCAAATATTGTTAGATAAAAAGTCACACAATTCTGAGAAATATTATGTAATATAGACAATTCAGACTGAGGTTTTTCTCACATTTGCTAGTGTATATTTCACATTTCTGAGAAAAAAAATTAAAAACCACAAGATATAATGTCACAACTCTGAGAAATATTATATAATAGAAACTTGCAATTCTGACTTTATCGCAAATGCAAGTTTGTCTCATAATTCTCACTTTATAACTCGCAATTACGAATTACTCACAATTATGATGAAATGGGCAGAACTGCAAGATGTAAACAT
>CM040934.1:47308638-47311138 GCA_023029165.1 Gobiocypris rarus
AAAAAACACATGCATCTTCTGTCTGTACACTAAAGATTATGAGGGAAACGATGAAGTGCACAGACGAGTCAACGCAATATTCCATAAAAAAGGATTCTTTTGATTCCATGCAGCAGTTTCCGTGTTTTAGGACACGTCCCGCTCTCTTATTAATTCCTCACTCACGTAGGAGAACGAGGCATATGAAATATTGATAGACACACAGAGAGAGACAGGCAGAGGAGAGAGGGACGGGAGACAATACACAGGAGAAGCAGTTCCGGCAATCCAAGATGGAAAAAACATTTCCAAGAATTACACCGATCAGGCATAACATTATAACACCCATGATCTCTTCATCTCCTGTTAGTGGGTGGGATATATTAGGCAGCAAGTGAACATTTTGTCCTCAGAGTTGATGTGTTAGAAGCAGGAAAAATGGGCAAGCGTAAGGATTTGAGCGAGTTTGACAAGGGCCAGATTGTGATGGCTAGACGACTGGGTCAGAGCATCTCCAAAACTGCAGCTCTTGTGGGGTGTTCCCGGTCTGCAGTGGTCAGGATCTATCAAAAGTGCTCCAAGGAAGGAACAGTGGAGAACCGGCCACAGGGTCATGGGCGGCCCAGGCTCATTGATGCACGTGTGGAGCGAAGGCTGGCCCGTGTGGTCCGATCAAACAGACGAGCTACTGGAGCTCAAACTGCTCAAGAAGTTTACCTGGGGAACACATGGCCCCAGGATGCACTATGGGAAGAAGGCGAGCCGGCGGAGGTGATGCTTTGGGCAATGTTCTGCTGGGAAACCTTGGGTCCTGCCATCCATGTGGATGTTCCTTTGACACGTCCCACCTACCTAAGCATTGCTGAGACCATGTACAGCCTTTCATGGAAACGGTATTCCCTGGTGGCTGTGGCTCTTCCAGCAGGATAATGCTCCTGACACAAAGCACAAATGCTTCAGGAATGGTTTGAGGTGTTGACTTGTAGTGATGTTCAGTTCTTGAATGAATCGTTCTTTTGAGCCGGTTCTTTAATTGAACTGAATCGAACTTTAGTTCCAGGTTGATGACGCAGACGCAAAAGCCGAAGAAGCACTCCCAACCAAAACAGATCCGAAAGAGCCGGTTCAAACAGCTGTCGAAGTTTGCCGAGGATTACCGAGGCGGCACAAGTCTGAGGCACGTAGGCTACTGGAAATATGCTTATGACTATGTTATTAAATAACATCTCATTAAAACCTGTCGAGATATTAAATACATTTTACTGTAGTTTATTGTGCATGCAGATTATATTTTAAGTTGTTAAGCGAAGTTTATAAGACTGGTTTATTCTGTCTATATAGGCAACTTTAGACATGTAACATAACACAAACAACATCAAAATAGGCAATAATGTGCTTATTAATAAAGGCAACTTTATTTGATTTTTTTTTTCCAGTATGCATTGACACAGATTACTTTACTTGAATGCTTAGCTTGACATGACTCTGAGAAATGGATAAAAAAAGCATAAAAGAAATGCCAAACACAGTCAGAGACTGAATGGGGGACGAGATTTTGAAGCCCAAAAAAGTGCATCAATCCATCATAAAAGTAATCCACACGGCTCTCGGGGTTAATAAAGACCTTCTGAAGCGAAGCCATCACACACTCTCAGAAGAAAAGGTACATTGAAGGTACAATTTCCCTCTTACTCTCTAAGTTCAGTCGTAGAGCTCCGCTGTCCTGCAGAGTTAGGCTCACACCCGGACGTCTACAGAAGCTCTTATTGAGAATCTACAGGTTTAGATGCTGATGATTTATTGAAAAGGTCACCATTATGGAGATCAGTGTTTCCTTTAGTTGGCCAGCTGGACTTAATAAAAGTGAGTTTGTGATACAGTGTAAACAAAACACATAATTGTTCAAAACAAAAGAAGCCATAACAAACTGTATCATGAAGAATAATGTTTGACTAAACTCATCACTGAATAAAAATAACCAATAAAGAATATTCACCAACAATACTTTCTTGCCACAGATCAGATGTTCTGAATTTTGATTTTTAAACACATTTTAAGAGAGCAAAGTTTAGACTCAAAAATCAGAATATGAATCTCAATAATGGTGACGTACTTAATGCTGCAATGCATGCTGGGAGCCACGAGTTGTATACTGTGGTGGCTTAGATGGGTTGGAGGTAAACTCTGGAGGATATCAAATCTCAAGGACTGAACTTGTCCACCCCTGTCTACAAAAATGTACCCCTAAGGGTCCCACCCCACCATTTTGTACTCTTTTTTTTGACAGTGCACAACACGAGCTGAAAACACTGATATTTCACGCTCACACGTACGGAAACACAGAAATCTGGTGACGTCTAAAAGAGGAACGCTTACACTAGAGCTGTCAATCGATTAAAAACTTGTGTTGTGTGATTAATCGCGATTATTCGCACTCTTAACGTGAAATTAAGCATTCATTTTATCATAATCAGATTCTCACAAAACTGTGTTTTCTGCAAGCTCCAAGGATCGTTTGAGA
>CM040934.1:47316138-47321138 GCA_023029165.1 Gobiocypris rarus
AGCTAACACATGCTAAACGTCTCACTAGCCGGGGTTAAAAGCGCAGCTAACACGTGCTAAGCGTCTCCCTAGCCGGGGTTAAAAGCGCAGCTAACACATGCTAAGCGTCTCACTAGCGGGGTTAAAGCGCAGCTAACACATGCTAAGCGTTTCACTAGCCGGGGTTAAAGCGCAGCTAACACGTGCTAAGCGTCTCCCTAGCCGGGGTTAAAAGCGCAGCTAACACATGCTAAACGTCTCACTAGCCGGGGTTAAAGCGCGGCTAACACATGCTAAGCGTTTCACTAGCCGGGGTTAAAGCGCAGCTAACACATGCTAAAGCGTTTCCCTAGCCGGGGTTAAAAGCGCAGCTGACCCGTGCTAAGCGTCTCCCTAGCCGGGGTTAATAGCGCAGCTAACACATGCTAAACGTTTCACTAGCCGGGGTTAAAAGCGCAGCTAACACGTGCTTAGCGTCTCCCTAGCCGGGGTTAAAAGCGCAGCTAACACATGCTAAACGTCTCACTAGCCGGGGTTAAAAGCGCAGCTAACACGTGCTAAGCGTCTCCCTAGCCGGGGTTAAAAGCGCAGCTAACACGTGATAAGCGTCTCTCTAGCCGGGGTTAAAAGCACAGCTGACCCGTGCTAATCGTCTCCCTAGCCGGGGTTAAAAGCGCAGCTAACATGTGCTAAACATCTCTCTAGCCGGGGTTAAAAGCACAGCTGACACGTGCTAAGCGTCTCCCTAGCCGGGGTTAAAAGCACAGCTGACACGTGCTAAGCGTCTCCCTAGCCGGGGTTAAAGCACACCTGACCCGTGCTAAGCGTCTCCTAGCCGGGGTTAAAGCGCAGCTAACCCGTGCTAAGCGTCTCCCTTGCGGGTTAAAAGCACAGCTGACACGTGCTAAGCGTCTCTAGCCGGGGTTAAAGCGCAGCTAACCGTGCTAAGCGTCTCTAGCCGGGGTTAAAAGCACAGCTGACCGCGTGCTAATCGTCTCCTAGCCGGGGTTAAAGCGCAGCTAACCCGTGCTAAGCGTCTCTAGCCGGGGTTAAAGCGCAGCTAACACATGCTAAACATCTCTCTGGCGGGGTTAAAAGCACAGCTGACACGTGCTAAAGCGTCTCCTAGCCGGGTTAAAGCGCAGCTAACCGTGCTAAGCGTCTCCCTTGCCGGGGTTAAAAGCACAGCTGACACGTGCTAAGCGTCTCCTAGCCGGGTTAAAGCGCAGCTAACCCGTGCTAAGCGTCTCCCTAGCCGGGGTTAAGCACAGCTGACCGCGTGCTAAGCGTCTCCCTAGCCGGGGTTAAAAGCGCAGCTAACCCGTGCTAGCGTCTCTAGCCTTTAAAAGCACAGCTGACACGTGCTAAGCGTCTCCCTAGTCGGGGTTAAAAGCACAGCTGACACGTGCTAAGCGTCTCCTAGCCGGGGTTAAAGCGCGGCTAACCCGTGCTAAGCGTCTCCTAGCCGGGGTTAAAAGCGCAGCTGACACGTGCTAATCGTCTCTAGCCAGGGTTAAAAGCACAGCTGACACGTGCTGGCGTCTCCCTAGCCGGGGTTAAAGCACAGCTGACACGTGCTAATCGTCTCCTAGCCGGGGTTAAAAGCACAGCTGACACGTGCTAAGCGTCTCCCTAGCCGGGGTTAAAGCGCAGCTAACCCGTGCTAAGCGACTCCTAGCCGGGGTTAAAGCGCAGCTGACACGTGCTAATCGTCTCCCTAGCCGGGGTTAAAGCACAGCTGACACGTGCTGCGTCTCCTAGCCGGGGTTAAAGCGCAGCTAACCGTGCTAAGCGTCTCCTTGCCGGGGTTAAAAGCACAGCTGACCCGTGCTAAGCGTCTCCCTAGCCGGGGTTAAAAGCGCAGCTAACACGTGCTAAGCGTCTCCCTAGCCAGGGTTAAAAGCACAGCTAACACGTGATAAGCGGCTCCTAGCCGGGGTTAAAAGCACAGCTGACACGTGCTAGCGTCTCCCTAGCCGGGGTTAAAGCACAGTTGACACATGCTAAGCGTCTCCTAGCCGGGGTTAAGCACAGCTGACACGTGCTAAGCGTCTCCCTAGCCGGGGTTAAAAGCACAGCTAACACGTGCTAAGCGTCTCCCTAGCCGGGGTTAAAAGCGCAGCTGACCCGTGCTAAGCGTCTCTCTAGCCGGGGTTAAAAGCGCAGCTGACACGTGCTAAGCGTCTCCCTAGCCGGGGTTAAAAGCACAGCTGACACGTGCTAAGCGTCTCCCTAGCCGGGGTTAAAAGCACAGCTAACACGTGCTAAGCGTCTCTCTAGCCGGGGTTAAAAGCGCAGCTAACCGTGCTAAGCGACTCCTAGCCGAGGTTAAAAGCGCGGACGCGTGCTAATCGTCTCCTAGCCGGGGTTAAAAGCACAGCTGACCCGTGCTAAGCGTCTCCTAGCCGGGGTTAAAGCGCAGCTAACCCGTGCTAAGCGTCTCCCTAGCCGGGGTTAAAAGCACAGCTGACACGTGCTAAGCGTCTCCCTAGCCGGGGTTAAAAGCGCAGCTGACCCGTGCTAAGCGTCTCCCTAGCCGGGGTTAAAGCGCAGCTAACCCGTGCTAAGCGTCTCCCTGCCGGGGTTAAAAGCACAGCTGACACGTGCTAAGCGTCTCCCTAGCCGGGGTTAAAAGCACAGCTAACACGTGCTAAGCGTCTCCTAGCCGGGGTTAAAGCGCAGCTAACCGTGCTAAGCGTCTCCCCAGCCGGGGTTAAAGCGCAGCTAACACATGCTAAACATCTCTCTAGCCGGGGTTAAAGCACAGCTGACACGTGCTAAGCGTCTCCTAGCCGGGGTTGAAAGCGTGGCTAACCCGTGCTAAGCGTCTCCTTGCCGGGGTTAAAAGCACAGCTGACACATGCTAAGCGTCTCCCTAGCCGGGGTTAAAGCGCGGCTAACCCGTGCTAAGCGTCTCCCTTGCCGGGGTTAAAGCACAGCTGACACATGCTAAGCGTCTCCCTAGCCGGGGTTAAAGCGCAGCTAACCCGTGCTAAGCGTCTCCCTAGCCGGGGTTAAGCACAGCTGACACGTGCTAAGCGTCTCCCTAGCCGGGGTTAAAGCGCAGCTAACCCGTGCTAAAGCGTCTCCTAGCCGGGGTTAAAAGCACAGCTGACACGTGCTAAGCGTCTCCTAGTCGGGGTTAAAGCACAGCTGACATGTGCTAAAGCGTCTCCTAGCCGGGGTTAAAGCGCAGCTAACCCGTGCTAAGCGTCTCCTTGCCGGGGTTAAAAGCACAGCTGACACGTGCTAAAGCGTCTCCCTAGCCGGGGTTAAAGCACAGCTGACACGTGCTAGCGTCTCCTAGCCAGGGTTAAAAGCACAGCTAACACGTGCTAAAGCGTCTCCCTAAGCCGGGGTTAAAAGCGCGCTAACCCGTGATAGCGTCTCCTTGCCGGGGTTAAAAGCACAGCTGACCACGTGCTAAGCGTCTCCTAGCCAGGGTTAAAAGCACAGCTAACACGTGCTAGCGTCTCCCTAGCCGGGGTTAAAGCGCAGCTAACCCGTGATAAGCGTCTCCTAGCCGGGGTTAAAAGCACAGCTGACACGTGCTAAGCGTCTCCCTAGCCAGGGTTAAAAGCACAGCTAACACGTGCTAAAGCGTCTCCCTAGCCGGGGTTAAAAGCACAGCTAACCCGTGATTAAGCGTCTCCTTGCCGGGGTTAAAGCACAGCTGACACGTGCTAGCGTCTCCTAGGCGGGGTTAAAAGCACAGCTGACACGTGCTAAGCGACTCCTAGCGGGGTTAAAAGCACAGCTGACACGTGCTAATCGTCTCCTAGCGGGGTTAAAAGCACAGCTGACACGTGCTAAAGCGTCTCCTGAGGCGGGGTTAAAAGCACAGCTGACACGTGCTAGCGACTCCCTAGGCGGGGTTAAAGCACAGCTGACACGTGCTAGCGACTCCTGACGGGGTTAAAGCGCGGCTGACACGTGCTAAGCGTCTCCCTAGCGGGGTTAAAGCACAGCTGACACGTGCTAATCGTCTCCCTAGCCGGGGTTAAAAGCACAGCTGACACGTGCTAAGCGTCTCCCTAGCCGGGGTTAGCGCAGCTAACCCGTGCTAGCGACTCCTAGCCGGGTTAAAGCGCAGCTGACACGTGCTGTCGTCTCCCCTAGCCGGGGTTAAAAGCACAGCTGACACGTGCTAAGCGTCTCCCTAGCCGGGGTTAAAGCGCAGCTAACCCGTGCTAAGCGTCTCCTAGCGGGGTTAAAAGCACAGCTGACACGTGCTAGCGTCTCCTAGCCGGGGTTAAAGCGCAGCTAACCCATGCTAAGCGTCTCCCTAGCCGGGGTTAAAAGCACAGCTGACACGTGCTAGCGTCTCCTAGTCGGGGTTAAAAGCACAGCTGACACGTGCTAGCGTCTCCCTAGCCGGGTTAAAGCGCGGCTAACCCGTGCTAGCGTCTCCTAGCCGGGGTTAAAGCGCAGCTGACACGTGCTAAGCGTCTCCTAGCCGGGGTTAAAGCGCAGCTAACCGTGCTAAGCGTCTCCCTAGCCGGGGTTAAAGCACAGCTGACACGTGCTAAACATCTCTCTAGCCGGGGATAAAAGCACAGCTGACACGTGCTAAGCGTCTCCTAGCCGGGGTTAAAGCACAGCTGACACGTGCTAAGCGTCTCCCTAGCCGGGGTTAAAAGCACAGCTGACCGCGTGCTAAACATCTCTCTGGCGGGGTTAAAGCACAGCTGACCCGTGCTAATCGTCTCCTAGCCGGGGTTAAAGCACAGCTGACCGTGCTAATCGTCTCCCTAGCCGGGGTTAAAGCGCAGCTGACACATGCTAAGCGTCTCCCTAGCCGGGGTTAAAGCACAGCTGACACGTGCTAATCGTCTCCCTAGCCGGGGTTAAAGCGCAGCTGACACATGCTAATCGTCTCCCTAGCCGGGGTTAGCGCAGCTGACACATGCTAAGCGTCTCCCTAGCCGGGGTTAAAAGCACAGCTAACATGTGCTAAACATCTCTCTAGCCGGGGTTAAAGCGCGGCTGACACGTGCTAAACATCTCTAGCCGGGGTTAAA
>CM040934.1:47328638-47376138 GCA_023029165.1 Gobiocypris rarus
CTCACTCACTCACACACACTCACACACACTCACTCACACACTCACAGTCACTCACTCACTCCTCACTCTCACTCACTCCACACACTCACACACACTCACTCACACACTCACAGTCACTCACTCTCACTCACTCCACACACACTCACACACACTCACTCACACACTCACACTCACTCACACACTCACTCACACACACTCACTCACACACTCACAGTCACTCACTCTCACTCACACTCACTCACTCACTCACTCACACACTCACAGTCACTCACTCTCACTCACTCCTCACACACACTCACACACACTCACTCACACACTCACAGTCACTCACTCCTCCCACTCACACACTCACTCACACACTCACAGTCACTCACTCACTCACTCACTCACTCACTCACTCACTCCTCACTCACTCACTCACTCCTCACTCACTCACTCACTCCTCCTCCTCACTCACTCACACACTCACTCACTCACTCACTCCCACAGTCACTCACTCACACTCACTCACTCACTCACTCCTCACACACTCCCACACACTCACAGTCACTCACTCACTCACTCCTCACTCACTCCTCCTCACTCACTCCTCACTCACTCACTCCTCACTCACTCACTCACTCACTCACACACTCACACTCACAGTCACTCACTCACACTCACTCACTCACTCACACACTCCACACTCACTCACACACTCACAGTCACTCACTCACTCACTCACTCACTCACTCACTCACTCACTCACTCACTCACTCACTCACTCCTCCTCCACACTCCACTCACACTCACTCACACACTCACAGTCACTCACTCACTCACTCACACACACACACACACACACACTCACTCACTCACTCACACACTCACTCACTCACTCACTCACACCACACACACACACACACACACACACACACACACACACTCACACACACTCACTCACACACTCACTCATTGTTGTTGTGTGTGAGACAATAGACACGCGTCAACATGACTAATGATTCCATTACAGTGCACGGGACCCTCATTAAAGAGCGCTAATTAAACACACACACACACACACACACACACCCGTAGATGGATTGTGTCTGTCTCCTCACAATCCGCCAGTGTTGCATCACCACTAAGGTTGCTCTTTTGCACAGGTTTTTACCAGTTTAAACCTCATGGACCTATTGCACAAAACTAGGATAAGGGATTAAGCCGGGATATCTTGGTGATCCTGGCTCACTTTATCCGCTAGGATACAGTTATCTTTCGTTATGGTTCTTGGTGTGAGTGTGCCTTCAGGGTTCGTTTGCACAACAGCGGTGCACTAAATTGTGCATTCAGATCACAAGATCCTCCAGATATCCCGGATAATCCCTTATCCTGGGTTTGTGCAATAGGCCCCGGGACTCACGCTCTGAGAGACGCTTCTCTGCTGCATCAAAACTCATAAACGCGATCGGCTGTCCAATAAACACACACAGCTGAGGGAGAAACGCATGTGTGTAACCGTTCAGCGGACCCGTGCTTCAGCTCTTAAAGTGGCAGAGCCCGATCTCTGATCAGACAGAGATAATCAGGACTAAAGACGGTCCGGTGTCCGTTCTGTAGGAGTTCTCAAGCTCAGTGCTTTAGACCCTACACACTTCCTCTTCTGTGAACGGGCCTTTAGTTTGACTGGAGCTGACCCATACAAGTTTGGGTTCCTTTTTCCCCTCAAGTCCGGGTTTAGTTTAATGAAGTTCTAACATTCATCATTCATTCAGAATAATAGCCCATCATTTATACATCATTTCCATTGTATTCCCCCTCCCCAAATCTGTTGTCTGTGCCATCTGTTGTATTGTTTTAATGATTTAATGCATATTAATCATAAGTATTTGAGTTATTCTTAATCTTACTCTGAGAAGCACACTTGACTATAATAGCAAAGCCAAATGTTATTGTGCTGGTTTGACAATCTGTCAAATCTGATGACGGTTTTCATCAAAATTAGCCTGATTCCATTTTTTACGCCTCATGCATGAAGAAGCCATGGAAATGTGCGCTGTTAACAGATGGATCGGATTCTGAGGGATTTCCACATGACTCCGAGCCGGTTTCTGTTGCTCTCCAAACGGAGAAGTCACACACACACACACACACACTCACGTACACGAGACTCTCGACGACATGAACTTCATCTCCAGAGCTGCTCTGAGAGTCACTTTTACATGATTTTGTAAAAATCTGTATCGCCAGGTCACACTACAGAGAAACTGAAACATTATTAAGGCGCTATATTGCAGTTGCAGTCTTTTTTTTTCTCACTATTCTTAAGCCATGATACAACATTATTGACATTTTAAAACTTTCTGCAATACCCTGAGTATTATCAGTTCAATTTGTTTTTACATTCATATTGTTTAATGCACATTAATAGAAATGGCAATATCCACCACGCACACAAAATATTGCGATACTATGCCGTATCGATCCAGCAATCCCAATCTCTTGTGTTCATGGAAACTACTGCAGTACTTGTGATATTTTCATAGAGGTTAGCATTGAAAATAAATGCTTCATATGTTGGGTCATTCCGTGTCAAATCAGCCAAATTCTGGAATCTTCTCCGCCTCAGCTGATACTTCTGTTCTTTTAAAGAGGAATATCTGAAGAACAAATAATGCTGAAACTGGAAATGCATCTTTTCTATCAACTCAACTGTATAACGTTCTTGTCTGAGTGCCATAAATGTTCCTTTTCTAAAGTTTGTGTGCCTGTAACTCTAAAAGTATTCAAGATATCTCAACATCCTTCTGGATTCTCATTCTTATGAAACTTTTCTTTTTGAATCTTTATTTTTAAGGTCCTATATGGCTCAGTCCCAGAGAAATGGGAATCTCAAAGCGGCTCCATGTTCAATTTGTTGAATTTTAAACACGTTCAATAGTCAAGAACCAAATGTAGGTCAGGTTTTAAACGGCTGATAGTTATTGTGTTTAAAGATTCATAAATAACACTGAAACTAGAGATGCGTCTCATTTTCCTCTATCAAAACAATTGAATACAAGACATCCTGAGTGCCAAGTGTACATGCCTTAAACTCAAGAAGTGTTAAAGATATCTTCATGCCACTTTAGATTCTTGTTCCTATGAAACTTTTCTTTTGTAATCTTTATTATTAAGTCCCTGTGGTTCAGTCTCATAGATATAGGGATGTCAGTGCGGTTACGCTACTGTGTATTTGAACTCTCAGCAGATGTTTATGATTCAAATAAAGACTCTTATAAATACACCTCTGAGAGCAAGTTAATGTGGCTCAACTTGACTGTTTCAGTGGATTTATGGCACTCAGAGAGGCGTGTTGTATGCAATTGTTTTGATAGAGGGAAACGAGACATATTTCCAGTTTCAACATGATTTATTGAAATTAAATATTTAAATACAATAAGTATCAGCTGTCTGCAAAGTGAACAACGTTTGGCTTTTGACCATTGAAAATTGGTAAAATGCAACAAATTCAACATGGAGCTGCATCGAGATCCCAATATCTATTCGATTAGGCCTTATAAATGAAGATTTCAAAAGAAAAGTTTAAGAACCAGAATGCAAAATCATACAGGCAAGCAAACTTTGGAAAAACAATATTTTATTCAGACTCAGACAACTTCCTCTTTAAAAGAAAAAAGCATCAACTGTATGCAAAATGTGTACAATTTACATTTTACACATGGAGCCACATTGAGATCTCCATATCTCTGGGATTGAACCATCGAGGGCCTTTAAAATGAAGAAACCATTAGAAATGTTTATTAAGAACCAGAATCTAAAGGGATATGCAGATATCTTTAATACTTCTGGAGTTACAGGCTTGCAAACTTGAGTCAAAGAAACACCAGAAGTGCTTATTCCCCATGTTTGAGCGCTCACCGTTGGCATATAATGAGACACAGATTGATAAAGTCAACAGATTTCACTAATAGATCTGCCAATCTCTGTGTGAGAATACAATAATGCTGCTGCCATCTTTCTACAGTCATGTTTACACCCCTGTGATGTGGCTCCAGATCTCAGGTGAACACTGTCATTCTGAGCCTCCTCTACAGAACAGAGATTACTGTCAATACACATCTGAGACATTTACTATTCTGGCTTTCATCTGCATTTATGTTTGTCTTTCACCAGACAAAAAAATGATCAAAATCTAAAACATTTAGCCGGGACATCTGGTTGAGTTAGCGAGAACAGAATGATTGGCATTGCAAGCGTGCAGTCCTGCCGAACATATGTGATGTATTTGCAGCAACACAATTCAAATACTAATATTTTAATCCATTGTTTTGTGTCCAACTTTCACACTCAGCATCTCAGAAAATATGTTTTAAAGTTCCAGGGGCAATGCTTAAAATATGTGATTGTACTTGTTGATTGACTACAGTCAGATTGACTCTACACTAAGTGCAGTTGGGTTGTTAAAAATGTGTTTTAAGCTAATATGTGCTGTGTTTTTCCTGTGTTTTCAGACCGTCTCAAGCTTCCTCTTTTTAAGAGACACTCATATTGAAAGGATCGAAACAAGCGACTGGATGGCATGTGACTGACCATGGAAAACCTGAAGCTTGGACCAGCTAGACTGAAAAACGCCGTACACTAACGGACAAGGATTGGACGAGTAAAGAAACAAAACAACAGTCCTGCTGGAGGGGAACTAACATGGGAAAGGACTCATGTTTGGATGTAGCTGGAAAATATTTGTTGGCAAAGACCTTAAATGATTACTTGAGACAGTGCCGAAAATCCCTGTTACACAGGAAATATGAAAAGAAATCATGATCTTGAAGTATTCATCTTTCTCAAGCTATTTTCAGTGTCAGTGAATACATGTGCCAACTGGAGTGATATTTGTTGCTTTTCTGTTGCAAACCAGTTCATGAACTATTATAGTCCGACTGCATGGCTGCTACCCACATCCATTTGCACCGTTACCAAATGGCAAAGAGACGTATCACACTACACTATCAAGACATTCTCGTAATGAAACGTTATTGAGATTTTTGGTGGACTATTTTTACCTCTTGGCTAATAGACACTTTGTGACAATACTAAACTTTAATTGTCTTTTTCCAGAGCTATTTGGATCTAGTGCCAAAACACAGTGGCAATTGTGACACCATTTTTGTGAATGAATGCGTTTCCCATCTTCACATTGTTTACCATTCACTTTATAACTCGAGCAAGTTTTGATTAGCAGACATTTGCTGGGGAATTGCTGCTGTTTCTTTAAATGCAACGCTAATACTAAACATTCCAGTTTGCCATTTGGATCCTTTTCATAAGAAAGGTTGCTGATAACAGCTATAAAACACAAAAAATGCAGAATTTTCCCAACAGTCCCGTCCCTATTCATCCAGGGTTTAGCCGGGGGGGAAGTGTGGTCAGTTCCCCGTATCAGCCCCACCCTTCAGACCTTCAGATATCCCCCAGAACCTCAGAGGACTATGTGGCCATGCAGCAAGCTCAGCCTAACCTGCAGAGTCACGGGCAGCACCTGCACCTGCGCAGCCAACAGCATCTTCTGCACGCTCCTCCTGTACACGGCTATGGGTCCAGAAGAGCACCTGGAGAGCTGACGCAGGGAAACGCTCACAGTGGAGGAGGAGGAGGAGGAGGAGGGAACTCCTACCGTAAAGACAGTGTGGATTATTATTTTTCAGTGAGTGGGCGGGAAAGAAGCAGAAGAGGCGGAGCAGCGTATGGTGCGGGATTTAGGTACACAAACATGGATGGACATGTACCTCTTCAGTACCAACACTTATCTGGTTCAGGGTCGTCCTCTGGAATGATTTCTCCCTACTCTATGGATTACGGCTCCAGCAGTGGCTCTGCAGTGGGGGGTAGTAGTAGTGGCAGTGCTGGTTCGTTTTCTCCTTCCCAGCAATACAGCATGGCTCATACTACTTCAGTACAATCAGGTGCTCAAATGCATCAACGCCAGCATGGTCAGAAGTATTCCTCACATCAAGGATTACACCAAGGTCAGCATCACCGGACATACCCTCTTTCTGGAAACAGAATTCCCCCTCAGTTCGGACACTTTGCCCCCATCAATGCAACCTCGGGTTCTACTGGAATGTATAATTCTCCGCCGCAAAGATACGACGTGATCAGCAGCAGCAGCAGTGCAGATGCCAAGATGAATAACTCACCCACTCCGTCTAATCCAAATACTCATTCAAGTTCATCTGCTTCAAACAGCTGTGAGAATATGGGACAAAGCTACTCATCGTCTGCTCATCCTCCATATTCGCCCCAATCTCAGTCCCTTCACAAGCACGCTCCCCATTCCCAGCGTACCCCTCAGCACAGCACAGGAGCAGGTTATGACCCTTCCCTCAAGATTCAGCACCTGCACACCAAACTGCCCCATTCATCCGTCTCCTCTAGCCCTGCTCTGCCTTCACAACCCGCTCAAGACCTCACCAAATCTCCTATGCATTCCCAAAATCAACAGGCTCACATTCATCAAAACTTTAGTCCAATATCGAATCCCTCCCCTGCTCCATCTGCTGTACAGTCTCCGAGCTGCAGCTCATCTTCGTCTCCGCTAATGGGGAGTTCAGAGGGAAATAGTGCAGCTCACCTGCAGACGTCGTCACACCCCTCTGTTTCGAACACTCGCAGCAGCCAAAGCCATGGACGCCTTCTGCAGGCCGTACCTCAGCTGAGCCCCACTCCCAATTCAAATAGCAGCATCAGTAGTTGTGGTAGTGGTGTTGGAACTAAAGTGGCTGGTTTGAACCACAGTGCAGGGATTGGTCATGCTGCCATGAGTCAGAACCGAATGGGACTTGGTCTTCGGGGTGGTCCAGGGGAGGATGGCTCCCTGTACCCTCATGAAAAACTCTTGCCGGACCCTGGTTTAAATAGTCTAAATGCTCTGACCTCTCAAGTGGAAAATCTACCTAATACAGTGCAGCACATGCTGCTAACAGACACTGTGCTGCCTCAGAGGAAGAGCAGAGACAGTGCACTTCACCTTCAGATGCAGCAGGGATCTCAGTCTTTACCGGGCAACCTAAACAAATCTGGAAGTTCCAGTGCCTCAGCGAATGAAGAGAGTTCTGAGATGCTAGAAACAAAAGGGCATCAACAATTAGAACGCCAGAGAGTTAGGCAGGCGAGTGGAACAAGCAATGAATCCGAGTCACAGATGCCCTCAGAACAGGCACTGGATCTCCAGGTCAACACTAGAGTCATTTCAACAGCTTCAAAACAATCGTCTACTAGAGAGTCTCAAACAAAGACACCAGAAACCCTGACGCCCTCCTCCTCGTCACCACCATCAGTTCATCCTTCTGCAGAACACAGCCCAAAACAACAGGTGTATCCCCCTGCTCCACCATCTCCTGTTCGCTTAGCGCGTCCGAACTGTGCGGCAGAACAAGACCTTGGTAGTGATAATGGAATGAAGGGAATACGGATCAAAATGATCAAAGATGAAGAAAGTGAAGTTGAAAGTGCAGATCCTCCCTGTGATCAAGAAAATTCAGAGAATAGGCTGCCAGTCTCTCCCACACACGAAGAAGCAGAGACAGATGCACTACAGTTTGAAAATCCAAGTAAAAATGTGAATGTTTCAGAGCAGCATAATGTTGGAGGTGTTGGGGTTATTGTCTCTGCTCGTTCTGAACTGAATATTGAATCAAGCAAGCACACGGGAGCCAAATCTACACGTTATGGTGTTTCTCATTACCCAAACAAACAGGGCAATCCCGAGGAGCGACGTGATGTCAACGTCTTAAGAGAGACAAGAAATCACAATGGAGAAGGAGAGATGTGCATGGAAACATTTGTGTCACAATATGATGTTTCCCAAAACAAGAATTTGGTCTAAACATCTCCTCTACTCAATCTCACCCGGTGTCATTTAAATACAGTAATCCTGAGGTGCATTACAATTCCACAAAGAGCAAGGGAAAGTTGGGACTAGGGAGTGGTATGGGTGCAAATAGAGGCCAGAGTTATCATCAGCTGCAGGCCAGCTATGGGTCTATTGCCAGGAAGGAGATTGAGGTTTTTGCTTTGGAGGGGGGAAGAGGTAACGTCTCAAGAAGTCAGGATAGTAGTTCTCAGTTTCAGCAATCGTTTCCAAGTCTTTTGCAAGAAGTCCTCCAAGGTCATCACTTAGATCGACGCTATGGACGTCCAGAACAGACATCTAGTGTTCATCAACAAACGCAAGGCACATCCCAGCACCGTTATCAAACTAGACTACCTTACAGCATGATTGAAAATTTGAGTTCACATGCAATCAGCTCTCAGACAGTTTTGGGTGGACTTAATGTCCAGTTCAATCAAATGGCCTCTGGAAAACCACCAAATTTAAGCCAAAATCAGGGACCAGATAATGAGATTGTTTTAGGGCCTCCTCATCCCTCTTGGGATTCTGAAGCACATAAGCCCAACGTGACTCATGGGATTTCCTTAGAAAAAGGCAAAACCAGTCTGTCTCCAAGCCAGTCCACCCACATGCAGCAGTCTTTAGATCTCACAACAGGAGCCCTTCGAAGCACATTAATTTGGCTGACTATTCTTTGCAGCACAGAAAACCCTCCAGATATGGTACTTCCCCTTCTGCTGTGGAACAACTGCTTTTACAGGAAGCTGAGCCATTGGCATGCGGTGTAGGTCCTATCAGTCACACTCAAGCTCAGACATCCACGTCCTCAGGAAGGCGCTCAGTAATCTGTGATGTGTCTCCATCTCGACGAACAACACCAGAACGAGAGAGAGGACACTCCGGGACCACTGGACCCTCAGTCATTCAGCAGCCGTTTTCTTCTTCTGGATCGAACGATCAAGAATGCTGCAAGGAGGAAATAAAAGCAAAGAAAGCACAAAACAAGGAGGACTTGTCAAAGATCGAAACTGCAGGTCAGAACACAGATGGCTACTGCAGCACGCCACCCAGTAAGGAGTCTAATAATCCCCTTCATGCCCCTGTAGATGTTGATTCTGATTTAGAAAAGACCAGCAGTGCCAAAGGCAACAATGAAGCCACCAGCAACATGCCATATCTTTCACAAATGTCCTTGAATCCTTTGTCCTCACCTCCGAGACACCAGTCATTTTCACATGCAGTTGATGGTTTTAGATCATATGGCTTCAGTGATGCCATGGATGGACAAAAAATTATCTCTCATCCTACGCCTCATCGACCATTCCACACAGTATCAGCATATTCTAAAACCACACCCCCTACTAACAAGTTACAAGTGTTTCCACAGAGCTTACCTCCTCAAGACAGACCCGACTGGACTCCTGACAGGCAAAGGCTAAGAGGTATGGACAGGCACATTCTTCAGAAACTCTCTGAACAGAAGTGTAAATCCCAATCTGCAAGTGATATTCTGCCTAGTCAGCATCACATATCTCGGCAGCACTCTTATCCCCGTTCACACTTTGACATGAAAATATGGGATGCTTATCCTGAAAGAGATGGAGCTGGACAACCACCGACTTCAGTCCCTCGTGAGCATGTCACAAATGCTGGCCCTAAACTTGGAGCAGAGGACATCTTGGATAAGAGTGCAGAAGACACTGCCAAATCTTTCCACTCAGTGGCTCCAGCTGGTGCTATTAGCCCTGCTGGGCACACCGGTAAGGCTATTCAAGGGATTCAGCAGGGGCAGAGGCTGACGAAAACTGGAGTATCGCCTGAAACCAACCCTTTAATCATGAGAAGGAGAGTTAGATCTTTTATTTCTCCTATTCCAGCTAAGAGGCATCATCAGGATGTTCCAGGTCAGCGGCCAGGATCAGCTTATCACTCCCCACTATCTCAGCCCCACTCTGATTCTAGACATGCAACCAACAATTGTTCTAGCGGTACTGATACTCAGCCAAAATTGCCATCTCCTAAGACACAGCATTCCATATCCAGCGCAAACTCACCTCCTCAGTCCAAACCAAAGTTTCCTTTCCCAAGAAAGGGTCGTGGTCTAAAACTTGAGGCGATCGTGCAGAAAATTACTCCAAGCGTGAAAAAAAATGACTTCAATAATAGTCACATGGAATCTGACTTCTTGGAAGTATCTCATTACACCTCTGACATTCCAGACCCTGAGGGTGGCACATCGTTTGCTAGTGTTCCTCAAGGAGAGGAGGCCTGTTTATCTTACCTAGATGATTCGCATACTTTGGAGGATCTTATGCCATACAGAGCAGTTGAAGATGCATTCTCTTGTGATTCTCAGTCTCTCAAACCAGGTGCAACAGCTTCTAGCTGTAGTACCCTCAGAAGTTTGCCAAAGGATTTTGACTTTGGATTAGGTGCTGCTGGGTCTTCAGGGTCCTTGGTGGGTGAAAATGATAAGGATGATTTTACTTTGTTAGGACCCCTTCCACCAGCTCCTCCATTGCCTTGTCCTGTACAGGGATCCCCTCCTCCATCTTCATCTGCGTTGTCTGACATACAGCAGTTCACAAACACTTATCAAGAGCTGGAAACTCGGCGAAGCGAGCAGTCAGCTGCTAACCTGCTTAGGCAGAAACTCCAAGAGACTGGCATGGGCTTTGATGATTACCCAGGTGGGGATTACTATGGGACCACCTCTGGCCATAGTCAGAGCCCCGGGCACCACCTTCTGTCCAGAGCTTCTCAGCACCAGATGACTTCTCTCGAGTCTAAATCATCAGAAAGCAGTGTGCCCAAAGGCTATTTCCCTTCAGGAAAGAAGAAAGGTCGCCCAGTAGGCAGTGTGAATAAGCAGAAACGTGCCCAAGCACAAATTCAGAATGCAGCAACAAGCATACCTGCCGCTCCTATTCCCTCACCTACAGCTGTATCTCAGTCTCTCCCAGTCCCAGACACTGCAGATGAAGTGCCCCGAGTATCAACACCACCCGACCAGAACCCCAGTCCATCATTGGTCCCTCCTGCTCAAACCCAGGTGGTGAAGGTGGATGTAGAGAGTGAAGAGACCCAGCCAGAGCTAGATTTGAAGCCTGCTAAACATAAGCAGAAAAGGGGGAAGGAGGTCAATGAGACTGCTGGCTTAAGTGGCAATCAGAGTAGGAGAAGGAGAGGAATGGCTTCCAAAGAGGAGCTGGACACTCAAACGAGCAGTAGGGGAAGCATGAGCCTGTGTGGAATATTCTCAGATGCTAGGAATAATGTTTTTGCTCCTTACATACATGTGGAGAAAAAGGTAGCAGAGATTGGGGCAGTCTGTACAATTATTAACGCAGAGGATGAAAAATCAAAAGGTGGAGGCAAAGCTGGTCACTCGGGGGTTGATGGCCCGTTAAATACCCCACTGTCATCTCAGCTTGTGAGAAAAGAAAAGGAAAATGAAAGAACAAAAGAAAATTGGGTTTCAGAGCAAGTCGATTCTGCCTTGCAATCGGGGAAGACACTTCCTACATCTGGATATGTTCTGCAAGGGCCTGTGATATCAGAGACTGGACAGACTGGTCGCCTCTTATGCTGTCTTTGCCAGAAATGGTCCAACTACAAACATCTTGGGGATCTCTATGGCCCTTTTTACCCAGCTGATTATGCAGCCAAGCTCCCTAAGAATCAACCTCAAGTCCGACAAACTTTGTCCTACCATGGGGCAGCTACCACAGGTTCCAGTATGACATCCATTCCGACAGACTTGACTCCTCAGGATACAAGATTACAAGACTCGCAGAATGTCAAGTCATCTACTGATAGCGATTGCACAGTAAGTCAGGCGACAAACCCAACATCCCCAGCCACCACCATTGGCACTGTCTCTCCCAGCATGGGCGAAGAAATGGCTTTCCACAATGCTAAGACCAGCAGCTCCACCTTAACGGTAACTGCTCACAACTGGGATCCGACTGCAGAAGTTGTAAGTGGGCTGGGTACATCAAATGTACAAGAACTGGAGAGTGAAATCATACTGAAGCAGTTGCATGTCGAAAATTCACAGCCAAGACCCCAGCACAGAAAACTGACATCCCATCCACGCTTCAAAAGAAGACATAAGTCCAGTGAAGATTTACCTCGAACTGTCCCCATCAACAGCAAAGCCTCCCTGCCCTTCCAGCCTCCCCCACCCAGCCTGGACTCTCTGGGCCCCATGGCCCAACTGGCCCAGCTCCCGCTAGTGCCTCTGGACCCTGAGGAGCTGTGGGTGCATGAGGGCTGCATCGTTTGGACCAGTGGCGTATACCTGGTCAATGGGAGACTGTATGGCCTTCAGGAGGCACTGGATGGTGCTCGAGACACCGTGAGTAGAAAGTTGCTGTAATATGTGACTTGTTGCTTGTTAGTTCTTGCCGCTATAGTTCCTCTTCTCTTGTGATTCCACTCCTCAGAGCTGCTCCCACTGTGAGATGGTGGGCTCCACCCTGGGCTGCTACAGCAAAGGTTGCACCCTGAGGTACCACTACCTTTGTGCCATGGAAGCAGGTGAGATGTGACGGCGCTTTGGTCTGCATTTGTTTTTATTAAAGCATAATGCACACAAGTCTTTGTGATCAGATGAGGGACTGAATCATTTATTTTTACCCTCAATCTAAAGATTGCTCTCTAAATGAAGACAACTTTTCTCTGAGGTGTCCAAAGCACAAGGTAAGAGAACAAACCTTCACAATTAATATGGAAATGTGGTCAATCGAGGCCATGAATTGATTAATTCCCTCGTTTTAGTTAAATCATGGCCATTAATTAAGAATTTGTTCCCACTATTTAAGAATGAATTAACAATTAATTAAGAATTTGTTCCCTAGTTTTAGATTAATTATGGCCATGTTTTACAAATTCATTCCCTAGTGTTACTAAAACATAGCCACAAATTGAGAATTTGCTCCCATGACTTAATTTGTTCCCCCATTTTATTAAAAGTTGGCCACGATTTACTAATTTGTTCCCTTGTTTTAGTAAATTGTGACCGCAATTTAAGAATTCATTCCTACAACTTAATTTGTGGCCATGATTTACTAAAATAATGTTTTAGTTAAATTATAGCCACAAATTAAGAATTTGTTCCTTAATTTTAGTTACATTCTGGCTACAATTCACTAATTTGTTCCCATAGAATAAGAATTTGCTCCCTTGTGTTGATGTAACTTAACTGAGGGAATGAATGACTGATTCCTGTCATGTGCGGGGTTCGTAGAGCAGTTATTTTCTGTTTTTTGGCAGTATTTTGTGTTGTGTTTCAACAGAGCAACAGAATCCCGAAGCCTGGAGCCGTGCACCTGGAGCAGTCAGAGCGAGGATGAACACACACACACACCACACACGCATCACACACAGATCAGACGTGAGTGGACTCGTCGGGTCTGTGTGATTGTGTAAACCCTGTGCCGTCGCTGATCTGAACCTGTGCTGTGCTTGGCTTTCCCAGCAGAGAGACTCGCGCCTGACTGTGTGGGAACGCCTTCCCGCTTCCAGATGGGAGTTACCATGGTTACCGATGGATACCTTCTGGAATGTAAAGACTTTCTCTGAAGAACACTAATAACTGAGAAAACTGGCATGAGGTTTTTTCATTCATCACAGGAAGGAAAGGACAGAGCAGAAGATGAAGAAACGCTAACTGCCTTTCACGAGTTGAGTTTGACTTTTGAGTCCGCTGTTGTCATCCTTTATCTTTGTTGGGTCATTGGAGCGCTGCATTGGGAACAAGAGAATGGGACCATGTGGACACAGGCAGTGTATTTACACCAGTTATATGTAGTATTTTATATCATAACTCATATTATCTTTATTTTAAACATCACTATTGTTTTAATCAGTATTTTAGACCGAATTCTGAGCGATTGATGGAGGACTCGTGACATCACGTGGAGCGGAAGTCCAGTTGCCACAGAGACATTGTTGTCATGGAAACGCACATATGTTGCCTTCGAAGGTGTGCCTGTGTGTGTGTGTGTGTGTGTGTGTGTGTGTGTGTGAGAGAGAGAGAGGGAGAGAAAGTTTTGCTGTGTGTGTTTGCTTGTTCGTGTCAGTTTTTGCTCCTTTGATAAGTGTTCTTATTTTCCACCTCCAAGGGTTTTGTGCTCTAGATGAGAGACAGGAGAAGCAAATGGACATTGCGTTATTTTTCACAGTTGCGAACGTTGAGACGGAGCTGCACTCGTGAAGGGGTCGAGCTGTCGTCCCTCCGACGGAGACGGACACTCCAGCAGTGCAGAACTCAATCTCCAGAACAATCGCTGTCCGTTTTTAAAGACCAGAATGCCAAGAGAAGAATCACCATATGAACACATGTACTAGAATCTGTCAATATGCTTCTGACTCATGAATACAGTTATACAACAGAGAACGGCTGTGTGTGTCTCTGTTCACAATC
Source organism: Gobiocypris rarus (assembly GCA_023029165.1). Lineage (NCBI taxonomy): Eukaryota > Metazoa > Chordata > Actinopteri > Cypriniformes > Gobionidae > Gobiocypris > Gobiocypris rarus. The sequence continues at coordinate 47,342,939 of CM040934.1, forward strand.
TGTGCAGATGTTCTGTGTGCACAGGATAACGGCTCAAACTGCACGCCCGTCTCACTGCGCAGCTGAGATTGAGTTTTAATAATAACGACAGACCTACTGTGAGCTACTAAGGTTGTTCATCCATGGGAATTGTTAGCCGTCAGCCTAACTTAGTTTAAAATAATAATAAAAAAAGAGTATATACACCGATCAGGCATAACATTGTGACCTAATATTGTGTTGGTCCCCCTTTTGCTGACCTGTCGAGGCATGGACTCCACTAGAAGGTGTGCTGTGGTATCTGGCACAAAGATGTTAGCAGCAGATCCTTTAAGTCCTGTAAGTTGCGAGATGGGGCCTCCATTGATTGGACTTGTTTGTGCATCCTGGTGCCATGTGTTTCTGAGGTAAGTGAGGCATACGCCATCCACGCCATGCTCCGGGGGTCTAATGGTCCAGTTCTGATGCTCACGTGCCACTGTTGGTGCTTTCGGCGGGGTCAGGGGTCAGCATGGGCACCCTGACTGGTCAGCGGCTATGCCGCCCCATACGCAACAAACTGCGATGCTCTGTGTATTCTGAGCCCTTTCTATCAGAACCAGCATTAACTTCTTGAGCAGTTTGAGCTCCAGTAGCTCGTCTGTTTGATCGGACCACACGGGCCAGCCTTCGCTCCACACGTGCATCAATGAGCCTGGGCCGCCCATGACCCTGTGGCCGGTTCTCCACTGTTCCTTCCTTGGAGCACTTTTGATAGATCCTGACCACTGCAGAATGTTATGCCTGATCGGTGTGTGTATATATCATACTAATATGCTCTAGTGCCATTCAGTGTTTCAGTCCCAATCCAAACGGCTTTTGGATAACATTTAACCACTGTTGGACTTGACCAGCATGTGCCGTTGCTGTGTTCTCTGCCGTATCTTTATCTTTGTTCTTCTGAATTGTTTGTGTGTATTTTTGTGTCATCAGCCAGTGTTGTCCTTTTCCTGCACTCTTAAAGTCATTAGTCACATGATCATTTACCTTGAGGGGATTGGAGGTCTGAGTGACTCCGGCTGTGTTCAGAATAGCACACTACCACACTGCTCCTGCTGTTGCTGCACAGGAAGTAAAGTCATAACTTGGTATTTAAAATGCTTAAGTTTGATGATCATTTGGCAGCACTTGCTGAATTATTCACAGAGTGTGACAGGGTCATGTGGAAACTGTAGCATGCTAAGTGTTTGTCATTGAATATCTAGTGTTGCACAAAAAAAAGGGCAGTCATTTCCTGCTACTTCTGAAAAAACTGCATTTCTATTTATTGAACCAAAAAAGCTCCACAAGTAGTGCCCTAGAATACTGTCTAACCCTCGATGACTGCTCTGTCAAGTCCTCGTCGTCAGTGAGGAACCTGGGTGTGCTCTTTGATACCAATCTTTCGTTTGAAAGCCATGTTTCTAGCATCTGTAAAACTGCATTCTACCATCTTAAAAATATATCTAAACTACGTCACATGCTTTCAATGCAAAATGCTGAACAATTAGTACATGCGTTCATGAGCTCAAGGCTAGATTATTGTAATGCTCTACTGGGTGGTTGCCCAGCTCGCCTAATAAACAAACTCCAGCTGGTCCAAAACGCAGCAGCTCGAGTTCTTACTAGAACCAGGAAGTACGATCATATTAGTCCAGTTCTGTCAACACTGCACTGGCTCCCTATTAAACATCGCATACATTTTAAAATCTTGCGTATTACTTATAAAGCACTAAATGGTTTATCTCCCCAGTACTTAAGCGAGCTCTTAACACATTATACTCCATCACGTCTACTGCGCTCTCTAAACTCTGACCAGCTGATAATACCTAGAATATCAAAATCAACTGCAAGCGCTCGATCCTTTTCCTATTTAGCACCTAAACTCTGGAACAGTCTTCCTAGCATTGTTCGGGAAGCAGACACACTCTGTCAGTTTAAATCTAGACTAAAAACACATCTCTACTAGACACGACATCCAGTGGCACTGATCCTCAACAAACCAATCTGACCTCTGACCTGTAATGTTACCAGAATTATAATCATACACTGTTTGTTCGTCGGCCAGAGGAGAACTACCCCCCCGACTGAGCCTGGTTTCTCCCAAGGTTCTGGCCCTGAAGGAGTTTTGGTTCCAGCGTTGCCTTTGGCTTGGCGTGCTCAGTTGGGGACACTAAATATCCAGCTTTATCCCGATCCGCCCGCATTGACTCCATATGAGCACTGAACTGAGCTGATGACATCACCGTTTCCTCCACAGCGGCTGTAGATGAAATTCATTCATTTAATAATTGATGCTCTTTACACTAGAACTGAATCAACACTGAACAAAAGCGACACCTCTGTTGCTTTGTGCTTTGAGACCTCCTGTACCGTAGGAAGCGCTGCTATATAAATGCAGGGCACTGCTTTTCTTCAGTGCTGGAGCTGCTTCTGCTCTCGTGGGGCGGAGCGTTTGTTTGGGAGCTGGTCTTTAAAATGCTTTATTTTCCAGTGACCTTTAAGCCAGTTTCTCTAACAGATGTTTTTTGTTGTTTTGTCATCTGAGTGTTAATAGTGACTAATGACTACTGCCTGATGACATCATAACAACACAGCTGTGACATCATAAGAACCCAGCTGATGACATCACACAGGGCCAAACCCTAATCATTTGATGCGCTGCTAAGAAAAATATGTTCCAAGAATGTTTTGCTAGCGTTGCACCCTCATTTCTGAATGTTCTCTGAATATTTATTTTTTCACAGTTTTGTGAAAGTTACAATTCCATTTTATCACTCTGGAATCATTAATGCCTGGTTCAGATTACACAATATTTTTGTCTGTTACGATAGTCATTGTGTCAGATTACGCAATTTTGACTCCTAAAATCTTGTCGTTACCTGGACAAGAAACATGTCAGACTACACGTTGCTACGCGACCAATCATCGCTTGTTGTCACGACGCGAGTGATGTCATCGTCTTCCAGAAACGAGTGTAAACAGTGTCTGAAGCGGCGTGCTTTGTACTGGCTGTTTTATGTTTAGAAAAACGCAAAAAAAGAAAGAAAACCCGACCATGGACACGCTCCTGGCTTGCTGGACAGTATGGGCTGTCAATCCTCCAAAAAGAACTTGAGGTAAAATATTGTTCTATTTATATTAAATATTTTGTTATAAGTAGTAAAATCTTGCCATCACAATGTTTTTGTAAAACATCTAAGTTATTACGCTTACATTAAAGCAATGTTCATAACTCACTCACTCTCTCACTCACTCACTCTCTTACACACACACACTCACTCTCTCACACACACACACTCACTCACTCACACACACTCACTCACTCACTCACTCACTCACACTCACTCACTCACTCTCTCACACACACACACTCACTCACTCTCACACTCACTCACTCACTCACTCACTCACTCCTCACTCCTCTCTCACTCACTCCTCCTCACTCACTCACTCCTCACTCACTCCTCCACACACACTCACTCCTCACTCCTCACACACTCACTCTCTCACACACACACTCACTCCTCACTCACTCACTCCTCACTCCTCACACACACCTCACTCTCTCACACACACTCACTCACTCTCACACTCCTCACTCCTCCTCACTCCTCACTCACTCACTCCTCACTCCTCTCCTCACTCACTCACACCTCACTCCTCCTCACTCCTCACACACTCACTCCTCACTCACTCCTCCTCACACACACCACCTCACTCTCTCACACACACACACTCACTCCTCACACACACACTCACTCTCTCACACACACTCACTCCTCACTCACTCACTCCACACACACACTCCTCTCTCACACACACACACTCCTCACTCATTCACTCACAATCTCTCTCACTCCTCACTCACTCACACACTCACTCACTCACACACTCACTCTCTCACACTCACTCTCACACTCACTCACTCACACTCCTCACTCACTCACTCACACCTCCTCACTCCTCACTCCTCACTCACTCACTCACTCCTCACTCACTCACACACTCCTCCTCACTCACACACTCCTCCTCACACACACACACACACACACTCACTCCACTCACACACTCATCCTCACTCACTCACTCACACACTCACTCACACACTCACTCTCACACACTCACTCTCTCACACACTCCTCCTCACTCACTCACTCACTCCTCACACACACTCACTCCTCACTCACTCACCTCCTCACTCACACACTCACTCCTCACTCACTCACTCCTCACACTCACTCCTCACACACACACACCTCACTCCTCACTCACTCCTCACTCACACACTCACTCACCTCCACTCACACACTCACTCCTCACACTCCTCTCTCACACTCACTCACTCACTCCCTCACACTCCTCACTCCTCACTCTCACACACACTCCTCCTCACTCACTCACTCCTCACTCCACACACACTCACTCCTCACTCACTCCTCCACACTCCTCCTCCTCACACACTCCTCACTCCTCTCACACACTCACTCCTCACACACTCACTCCTCACACACTCCTCCTCACACTCACTCCTCCTCACACACTCACTCACTCCTCACTCACTCACTCCTCCTCACTCACTCCTCACTCACTCCACACACTCACTCACTCACTCACTCCTCACCTCACTCCTCACACTCACTCTCTCACACACTCACTCCTCCTCCTCACTCCTCCTCACTCTCACACACTAACTCACTCACTCACTCACACTCACTCCTCACACTCCTCCTCACTCCTCCTCACACTCACTCACTCACTCACACACTCACTCACTCTCTCACACACACACTCACTCCTCACACACACTCACTCACACACTCCTCACTCCTCACTCTCTCTCACTCACACACTCACTCACTCCTCACACTCACTCACTCACTCCTCCTCACACCTCACTCACTCACACACTCTCTCTCTCACTCCTCACTCCTCACTCACTCACTCACTCACACACACACTCCTCCACACTCCTCACTCACACACTCACTCTCTCACACACACACTCACTCACTCACACACTCACTCACTCACTCTCTCACACACACACACACACACACTCACTCTCTCACTCACTCTCTCACACACTCTCACACACACTCACTCACACACACACTCACTCTCTCACACACTCATTCACTCACACTCTCTCTCACTCACTCACTCACTCACACACTCACTCACACACTCACTCTCTCACACACTCACTCTCTCACACACTCACTCCTCACACACTCACTCACTCACACACTCACACACTCACTCTCTCCTCCACACACTCACTCCTCATTCACACACTCACTCACTCCTCCTCACACACTCACTCCTCACTCTCTCACACACTCACTCACTCCTCACTCACTCACTCACTCACTCCTCACTCTCTCACACACTCACTCACTCACACACTCACTCCTCACACACTCACTCTCACTCACACACTCACACACTCATTCACTCCTCACTCACTCACACTCCTCACTCCTCCTCTCACACTCACTCACTCCTCACTCCTCACACACACACACTCACTCACACACTCACTCACACACACTCCTCACCTCACTCCTCACACACACTCACTCCTCCTCACACTCACTCACACACTCACTCACTCCTCACTCCTCACTCCTCACACTCACTCCTCACACACACACTCCTCACTCACTCACTCACTCCTCACTCACTCACTCCTCTCTCACACACTCCTCTCTCACTCACTCTCTCACACACTCACTCACTCACACACTCACTCACTCACTCACTCACTCTCACACACACTCACTCACTCACACACTCCTCACTCCACACACTCCTCACACTCTCACTCCTCACTCACTCCTCACTCTCTCACACACTCACTCACTAACTCACTCACTCACTCCTCCTCATTCATTCTCTCACACACACACACTCACTCTCTCACACACTCATTCACTCACACTCTCTCTCACTCCTCACTCACTCACTCACACACTACACTCCACACTCACACACTCACTCTCTCACACTCACTCACTCACACACACACTCACTCACTCACACTCACTCTCTCACACTCACTCTCTCACTCACTCACTCACTCACACACTCACTCACTCACTCTCCTCACTCACTCACTCACTCAAACACTCACTCCTCACTCCACTCCTCACTCACTCACTCACTCACTCACTCACTCCTCACTCACTCACACACTCACTCACTCACTCACACTCACACTCACTCTCTCACTCCTCCTCACCTCACTCACTCCTCACTCCTCCTCACTCCTCACTCCACACTCCTCACTCACTCCTCACACTCCTCCTCACTCCTCCTCACTCACTCACTCACTCACTCACTCACTCCTCTCACTCACTCCTCCTCACACCTCCTCCTCACTCACTCCTCACACACACTCACTCACACACTCACTCACTCACTCACTCCTCACTCACTCACTCACTCACTCACTCCTCACACACTCACTCACACTCCTCCTCACTCACACTCTCACTCACTCTCTCACTCACTCACTCACTCACTCACTTTCACTCACTCACACACTCACTCACTCACTCACTCACTCACTCACTCACACACTCACTCACTCACAATCAATCAATCAATCAATCAATCAATCAATCAATCAATCAATCAACTTTGTTTATATATGGCGCTTTTACAATGTGATTGTTTTCAAAGCAGCTTCACATTGTTAAACAGGACAACATTGCAACAAAATTTGATTTGGCTAGTTTAATTTGGATAGTTTATAGAATTATATATGACCAAATTAATAAATTCTATTTGTATATTTAGTTGAGTAACTTGATCATAATTTGACCCCAACTGACAAGCCACCACACAGTCAGAACCAAACTCCATCACATGATCCACCAGAACCAGACTCACTGCCAGTTCTCTCTGGCCTATTATTAACAGTGTATAATTATTACTCAACCTTGCACTTAAATCATATTAGATAGGAATACTGAACATATGACCACGAGACTCTCATTTAGGATCCACACACAAGAATATGACTACACACCAGACTTAATTGAATGACGCTCCACAATTCAGAGGAGACACTAATGGACACTCTCAGCAGACACTCCAGGATGAGCTCACTCCAGATGCACCACCATCCGATCCACACCCATCCGCCACCAGTAAACTCCCATAAACAGAGAGACTAACATTAGTCACACACATGTAACACATCACTCACTCCCCCACCTAGTTAATGCACCTAACACTCATTTGATTTGAATAAAGAAAGTTAAAATGTTCTATGTACCATAGTAAAGAGAAGTCTAGATTTAAACTGACACACTGCTTCCAACAATGCTAGGAAGACTGTTCCAGAGTTTACTACAGGATCACCGCCTGCAGTTGATTTAGATACTAGGTACAACTCCAGAGTTTAGAGACCAATTGACATCACTTAACACTCATACTACTAAACCATTTACTTTATAAGTACTCAAGATTTTAAAACATCATGTTTAATACACCACAGTGTTGACAGAACACTAATATGATACTTCACTCAGTAAGAACTCACTCCCACCACACTACAACCACCCAGTAGAGCATTACAACACACACTCACTCATGAACCACAGTTCACACATTGACAACACAGATATACACAAAGATGGTAGAATGCAGTTTCACAATGCTAGAACACTCCACATATCAAACACACCCACTCACACCACTACACACACATTACAGTCACACACACACTCCCAGTAATTCACTCACACTGAATTACACACTCACACACTCACTCACTCACACACCACTCACACTCACTCTCACACTCACTCACCACTCACACACTCACCACCACTCACCACCACACTCACCACTCACACCCACTCACTCCACACTCCACTACACACCCACCACCACCACCCACCACCACCACCACCACCACTCCACCACACACTCACTCTCACACACTCACTCCTCACACACCCACCACCCACACACTCCACCACCCACTCACCACACACTCCACCCACTCACACACACTCCCACTCCACCACCACCACACCACCACACACACTCCACCACTCCACCACCCACCACCACCACACACTCACACCACTCACACTCACTCACTCACTCACACACTCACCCACACACTCACCACTCCACCACTCACTCACTCACTCACTCCACTCACACACTCCCACCCACTCACACACACCACCACCACCACTCACCACCACACACTCACCACTCACACACCACCCACCACCACCACCCACCACTCACACACCCACTCACTCACACTCACCCACTCCACCACCCACCACTCCACCATCACACACTCCACCACTCCACTCACACACTCACTCACCACCACACACTCACTCACACACTCACTCACCCACTCTCACTCACTCTCTCACTCACTCACCTCACACTCACTCACCACACACTCACCACCACACACACTCCACCACACACTCACTCACCACACACTCACTCACCACCACCACTCACACACTCACTCACCACCACACCACCACACACCCACCACCACACCCACTCACTCCACCACCTCTCACACACTCACACACTCACCACCACACACCCACTCTCACACACTCACACACCACTCACTCACACACCACTCACCACCACCCACACTCACCACCACACTCACCACCCACTCACCACTCACACTCACTCACACACTCCACACACACCACTCACACTCACACTCCACTACCACACTCACTCACTCACACTCACTCACTCACACACTCACACTCACTCACTCACCACTCACCACTCACCCACCACTCACCACCACTCCACCACACACTCACACACTCTCACACCTCACACACCCACCACACACTCACACACTCCACTCACCCACTCACCACACCCACACACCACCACCACACACCCACACACCCACTCACCACTCCACCACCACCCACTCACACACTCCACACACTCCACCACCACCACCACACACTCACACACACTCCACACACTCACACACTCACACACTCACTCACCTCACACACTCCACCACTCACTCACTCACACACTCACACACTCACCACTCACTCACCACTCACTCACCCACACTCACTCACTCACACTCACCACCACCCACCACACACCCACTCTCTCACACACTCACACACTCACTCACCACACACTCACTCACACACTCACACACCCACCACCACACACTCACTCTCTCACACATCACACACTCACCACCACCACCCACTCCACCACACACTCCACACTCACACACCCACACACTCACTCACACACTCACTCACTCACTCACACCACACTCACTCACTCACTCACTCACTCACTCACCACCACACACTCACACACCACACACTCACACACCCACTCACACTCACACCCACTCACCACCCACACACTCACACACTCCACTCACACACTCACACACTCCACCACCACACACTCACACACCACACACTCACCCACCACCCACCCACTCCACTCCACCCACCCACACACCCACACTCACACACTCACACACCCACCACACACCCACACACTCCACTCACACACTCACACTCACTCACTCACACACTCACTCACACACTCACACACTCACTCACCACCACTCCACTCACCACACACTCACTCACCACTTCTCACACTCACACACTCACACACCACACTCACACCCACATCACCACCACACCACCCACTACACTCCACACCCACCACCACCACCACCACCACCACCCACCCACCCACCACCACACACCCACCACACCACTTTCACACACTCCACACACTCACCACCCACTACCCACCACTCACACTCACCACCACACACCCACTCACTCACTCACACACTCACTCACTCACACACTCACCACACACACACTCACACACTCACTCACCACACACCACCACCCACACCACCACACACCCCACCACTCACCACACACCACTCACCCACCCACCACCCACACACCCACCACCACCACACACTCCACCACCACACACCCACCACCCACCACTCCACACACCCACCCACCCACTCCACCACACACTCCACCACCACACACTCACTCACACACTCACTACCCACTCACACACACTCACTCACTCACACACTCACCACTCACTCACCACTCACCCACTCTCACACACACCCACCACACACTCACCCACTCACCACTCACACACCACCACCCACCACACACTCCACCACACACCACTCACTCACACACTCCACTCACTCACCTCTCACCACCCCACCCACTCACTCACACACCACTCCACTCACACACCCACCACTCACACACACCCACCACCCACCACCACTACACTCACCACACACTCACTCACTCACCACTCACTCCACTCTCACACACACTCACCCACTCACCACCACACACTCACTCACTCACACCACTCACCACTCACTCACTCACTCACACACTCACCACACACTCACCACCACCACTCACTCACACCACACACTCCACCACCACACACCCACTCACACTCACACACTCACTCACTCCACCACACTCCACCACTCACCCACTCACCACACACCCACCACTCACACACCCACTCACCCACCACTCACCACACACTCCACTCACACACTCACACACCCACCACTCACACTCACACACTCACTCACACACCCACACACTCACCACTCACACACTCACCACACACTCACACACTCACTCACTCACTCACCACTCACTCACTCACTCACCACCACCACTCACACTCACACACCACACACCCACTCACCACCACCACACACACTCCACACACTCACCACCACACACCACACTCCACCACCCACTCCACCACCACCACCCACACACTCACACACTCACCACCCACCCACCACACACCACACACTCACACACCCACACACTCCACTCACACACTCACACACTCACTCACCCACCACTCACTCACACACTCACACACCCACCACACACCCACACACACTCACTCACTCACACACCCACTCACCACTCACCACACACACTCACCCACACTCCACACACTCACCCACTCACACACCCACCACACCACACACCACTCACCCACTCCACTCACACATCACACACCACCACCACCACCACCACACACTCCCACACTCCACACACCCACACACCCACTCACCACCACACACTCACACACTCACTCACTCACTCACCACACTCACACACTCCACACTCACACACTCACACACTCACTCACACTCACACACCCACTCACTCACTCCACACTCACACACCCACCACACACCCACACACCCACCACTCACACACTCACTCACACACTCACACACCCACCCACTCCACTCACCCACTCACCACCCACCACCCACCCACACACTCACACACCACACACTCCACACACCACCACACACTCACACACCCACTCACACACTCCACACACCCACCCCACTCACACCACACTACACACTCACACACTCACCACACACACCACCCCCACTCACATACCACACTCACACACACACACTCACACACACTCACTCACTCACACACACTCACACACTCACACCACACACTCACTCCACTCACACACCACACACTCACCACTCACCCACACTCACACACTCACTCACACCACCACTCACTCACACCACCACTCACACACTCACTCACCACCACTCACACACACCTCCACACACTCACCACTCACACACTCACCACCCACACTCACCACACACTCACCACACTCACACCACCACTCCACCACCACCCACTCACTCACACACTCACTCACTACTCACACACCCACTCCACCACACACCACCACTCACCACCACACACCACTCACTCACCACCACACACCACCACTCCACACTCACTCCACACACCACTCACCACCACCACACACTCACTCACTCACACACTCACCACTCCACCACCCACTCCACCCACTCTCCCACACTCCACCACACACTCACTCACCACACACTCACCACTCCACACACACTCACCCCACTCACACCACTCACACACTCACTCTCCACACACCCACTCACCACTCCACACTCACTCACTCACTCACTACACACCCACCACCACACACTCACTCACTCACACTCACTCACACACTCACTCACCACTCACACACCACCACTCCACACTCACCACCACCACTCACTCACTCTCACACACCACCACCACCACTCACTCACACACCCACCACTCCACACACCACTCACCCACCACTCCCCACACACTCCACCACTCCACCACCCACACACTCACCCACCACTCACACACCACTCACACACCCCACCACCACACACACTCACCACACACTCACCCACTCCACTCACCACACTCCACCACTCACCACCCACCACACCACTCACTCACACACTCACACACACTCACACACTCACTCACCACCACACACTCACCACACACCACCTCACACACTCACTCACCACACTCACCACCACACTCACACACTCACTCACCACCACACACCCACCCACACTCCACCACCACACACCCACACACTCCACCACCACCACACTCACACTCACACACTCACACACTCACTCACCCACACACTCACCACACACTCCACCACCACACTCACTACCACCACTCACACACTCACACACTCACTCACTCACACACTCACACACTCACTCACTCACACACTCACCACTCACACACTCACACACTCACTCACCACCCACACACCACACACTCACCACTCCACCACACACCACTCACACCACCACTCACTCACACACCCACTCACCACACACACTCCACACCCCACTCCACACTCCCACACACTCCACCACTCCACCCACACACTCACCACCACACACTCCACCACCCACACACTCCACCACCACACACTCCACCACACACCCACCACCACACACACTCACTCACACACTCACTCACTCACTCACACACTCACCCACACACTCACTCACTCACACCACTCACTCACTCACACACCACTCACTCACTCACCACACTCACTCACCACACACCACACTCACACACCACCACTCCACCACTCACACACCCACCACCACTCACCACACACTCACCACCCACCACACACTCCACTCCACACACTCCACCACCACCACCACACTCCACCACACTCACTCACCCACCACTCACACTCACTCACACACCACCACTCACTCACACCACTCACTCACCACTCACTCACCACTCACACCCACACTCACCACTCACACACTCACTCACTCACACTCCACCACCACACTCACTCACACACTCACCACCCACACACTCACCCACTCACACACCACCACACACCCACCCACCACCCACCACTCACACACTCCACTCACCACCCACTCACCCACCTCTCACACACCCACCACTCACCACACACTCCACCACCACACACTCCACCACTCACTCCACTCCACCACCACTCACTCACTCACCCACCACTCCACACACTCACTCACCCACCACTCACACACTCACCACTCACACACTCCACCACACTCACTACACACTCCACTCACCCACCACCACCCCACACACCCACCACCACCACCACACACCCACCACCACACACCACCACTCCACACACTCCACCCACCACCACCACTCCACACACCCACCACACCCACTCACTCCACACACACACTCCACCACACACCCACTCACCACTCCACTCCCACTCCACTCACTCACACACTCACTCACACTCACCACACTCACTCACTCACCACTCACACACTCACCACTCACCACCCACTCACTCCACTCACACACTCACCACTCACCACACACTCCACCACCACCACACACCCACCACCTCACTCCACTCCACACACCCACCACCACACACCCACTCCACACACCCACCACACACTCCACTCACTCACACACTCCACCACCACACACCCACCACCACACACTCCACCCACACACACACTCACTCCACCACTCACCACACACTCACCACCACCACCACTCACTCACTCACTCACACACTCACCACCACTCACACACTCACTCACTCACTCACCACCACACTCACCACACACCACCACCACCACTCACTCCACCACTCCACTCACACACCCACCTCACACACTCCACCACACACCACCACCACCACCACACACTCACACACCACCACTCACTCCACCACCACCACCCACACACTCCACTCACTCCACTCCACACACACTCACCACCACCACACACTCCACCACTCACCACACTCACTCACACTCACTCCCACACACACTCACACACACTCCACACACACTCACCACACACACTCACACTCACTCACTCACACCACTCCACACACTCACTCACACCCACTCACTCACTCACTCACCACCCACTCACCACACTCCACCACTCACTCACTCACACACTCCACCACCACCACACCACCACCACCACACACTCCACCACTCCACCACCACCCACACACCCACTCCCACACACTCCACCCACCCACCACCACCACACACTCCACTCACTCACACACTCACTCACTCACCACACACTCACTCACTCACTCACTCACACACTCACCACCACCACCCACTCACACACACTCACCACACTCACTCACTCACACACTCACCACCACTCCACCACTCACCACCCACCACCACTCCCACACCCACTCACCCACCACACACCCACCACCACCACACACCCACCACACACCCACCTCCCACACACTCCACTCCACCACACCCACCCACACCACACACTCCACCACCACACACACTCCACCACTCCACTCACACACCCACTCACCACTCACTCACTCACTCACTCACACACTCACTCACCACTCACACACCACTCACTCACACACCCACTCACCCACCACTCACTCACACCACCCACACCACTCACCACACACTCACCACCACCCACCACCCACCCACCACTCTCCCCACACACACTCCACCACTCACCACACACCCACCACTCCACCACACCCACCACACACTCCACTCACACACCCACCACCACACTCCACCACCACTCACACACTCACACCACACACTCACTCCACCACACACTCACTCACACACACACTCACTCACTCACTCACACCACTCACCACACTCACTCACTCCACACACTCACTCACCACCACACACTCACTCACTCCACACACTCACTCACCACTCACCCACCACTCACACCCACTCACACCCACTCACTCACACTCCACCACCACTCACCACTCACCCACTCTCACACACCCACCACCCACCACACACCCACTCACTCACTCACACACTCCACCACACACTCACTCACACACACTCACCACCACACACCCACCACTCACACTCACCACACACACTCACCACTCACTCACACCACTCACCACTCACTACTCACTTCACACACTCACTACCATTACTCACCACCACACACTCACCACCTACCACTCTTCATGACGGAACGCGACGCTGTGGTCATCGGTACTTCCATCGTCCGCATGTCCGCGCTTACTTCAGGTAAAGGTAAGGTGCGCACTCACTGCTTTCCTGGTGCTCGTGTTCTCGGCTGGTTCCCGAGATCCTGAACGGTGACGAGCGATCGGAGCTGTCGTGCTGCACGGAACGAACGACATCAGCGCAGACGGAGGTTCTGAAGAAGGACTACAGGAGTCTGGTCGAGACGGTGCGCAGAACATCGCCTGAAGCAACGATCATCGTGTCTGGACCCCTTCCCACGCACTCGACTAGGACATGAAAGGTTTAGTAGATTACTTGCTCTAAATGAATGGTTAATGTCATGGTGTAATGAACAGAAGCTGCTCTTTGTAAATAATTGGAATCTGTTTTGGGAGCGACCTAGGCTCTTCCGTCCTGATGGCCTTCACCCCAGCAGAATCGAGCGGCTCTACTGTCGGACAACATCTCCAGGGCGTTACACACCACCATATGACTAGTAAGTCAAAGTTCAAATCACAGTCTTTGCTGTCCTAACTTAATTGACATAAGTACCAATGTAGAACATTATATAGAAACTGTGTCTATTCCTCGCTTAGTGAGGTCAAACTTTAAATCTACTGTAAGATCTAGGAAAATCTAATTGTGATTAAACCAGAAAATCTCAATATTAGTGAACAAAACAATTTCTAAAACTAGGTCTTCTAAACATTAGATCGCCACACCTAAGGTGGTTATTGTAAATGAAATGGTCACAGATAATAGTTTCATGTACTTTGCCTTACTGAAACCTGGCTTAAGCCAAATGATTATTTCGGTCTAAATGAGTCTACTCCACCAGGATACTGTTATAAGCATGAGCCCCGCCTGATTGGTCGTGGCGGCGTGTGTTGCAATAATCTATAGAGATATTCTAAATGTTACTCAGAAAACAGGTCACAGGTTTAATTCGCTTGAAGTACTAGTGCTAAATGTTACGCTCTTAGATGTAAGAAAGAAAACCGCTTTATCTCTAGCCTTGGCTACTGTATATAGACCTCCAGGGCCCTATGCTGATTTCCTAAAAGAGTTTGCAGACTTTCTCTCAGATCTATTGGTCAATGTCGATAAAGCATTAATTGTTGGAGATTTTAACATACACGTAGATAACACAAATGATGCGTTAGGGGCTGCGTTTACAGATCTATTAAACTCCTTTGGGGTCAAGCAAAACGTCACTGGTCCGACTCATCGTCTTAATCACACACTAGATTTAATTATATCACATGGAACCAACCCAACCGATATAGATATTATACAACAAAGTGATGATGTCACTGACCATTACATGGTAACTTGTATACTGCGTACTGCTGAAATCTGTCATGTTGCGCCACGCTATCGACCAGGCAGAACGATCCTTCCAACCACTATAGATAGATTCTCAAATAGCTTACCTGATCTGTCTCAGCTGCTCAGTGAACCCAAACAAACAGATGAACTAGAGGAAATGACTAGTATGAGCACCATTTTCTAGTACATTAGAAAATGTTGCACCAATTAGATTAAAAAAGGTTAGAGAGAAAACTAAAGCACCATGGTACAACAGTGCTACACATGTTATCAAGAGAGAAACTCGTAACTTAGAGCGTAAATGGAAACAAACTAATTTAGAGGTCTTTAGAATCGCGTGGAAAGATAGTATGTCACGTTATAAAAAGGCCCTAAAAGCAGCCAGGGCTGAGCATCTCCGCAAACTAATAGAAAATAACCAAAATAATCCAAGGTTTTTATTTAACACCGTGGCTAGATTAACAAATAAACAAGCATCGCCTGAGCAAAATATTCCGCTTACAGTTTAGTAGTAATGATTTTATGAATTTCTTCACTGAGAAAATAGAAAGCATCAGAAACAGAATTGTAAATGTACAACCTTTAATGATGTCTTATGATTCAACCTCAATTATCGCCCTCAAGAACTACTACACCGCTTTACAACTATAGGACAGGAAGAGCTAAATAAACTTATCATTGCATCTAAACCAACAACATGTTTATTAGATCCAATACCCACTAAACTACTGAAAGAGCTGTTACCTGTAGTGGAAGAGCCTCTTCAATATTATTAACTCGTCTTTATCTTTAGGTCATGTTCCAAGAATATTCAAGTTGGCAGTCATAAACCTCTCATTAAGAAGCCACAATTAGATCATAATAACCTAGCAAATTACAGACCCATTTCAAATCTTCCATTTATGTCTAAAATACTAGAAAAAGTTGTGTCTGCTCAATTGTGCTCTTTCTTGCAAGAAAATGATATCTATGAAAATTTCAATCCGGATTCAGACCACATCATAGCACAGAAACTGCGCCGTTAAAATCACAAATGATTTACTTCTAGCTTCTGACCAAGGCTGTATCTCAATACTAGTTCTACTCGATCTTAGTGCTGCGCTCGATACTATAGATCATAAAATACTCTTAGATCGACTTCAAAATTACACTGGTGTTCAGGAAAGGCATTAAACTGGTTTAGATCAGATTATCAGACCGCTACCATTTTGTCTGTCTAAATGGGAAAAATCAAAGATAACGTCAGTAGACTATGGGGTGCCGCGGGATCTGTGTTAGGCCCTCTGCTATTCTCAATATATATGCTGCCACTTGGTAATATTATAAGAAAACATGGAATTAATTTCCACTGTTATGCTGATGACACTCAATTATATATTTCATCACGACCAGATGAAAGCTAAATTATCTAAACTGACAGCGTGTGTTGAAGATATTAAATACTGGATGGCGTGTAATTTTCTGCTATTAAATTCAGATAAAACAGAGGTATTACTTATTGGTCCAAAAGCAAAAACCTCTCACAATACAACTTTAACTTGGAAGGATGTCCTGTCACTTTATCCACTACAGTAAAGACCTGGGTGTTATATTAGACAACTTGTCTTTCGAAAATCATATTTCATATGTTACAAGAACAGCATTTTCCACCTTAGAAACATTGCTAAGCTACGTAACATGCTATCTATTTCTGATGCAGAAAAGTTAGTTCATGCATTCATGACCTCGAGACTAGATTACTGTAATGCTTTATTAGCTGGTTGTCCTGCATCCTCAATAAACAAGCTACAGTTAGTCCAAAAGCAGCTGCTAGAGTTCTTACTAGGTCAGAAAATATGATCATATAACACCAATTTTATCATCTCTACACTGGTTACCTATTAAGTTCCGTATCAATTACAAAGTATTGCTACTGACCTATAAAGCCCTAAATGGTTTAGCTCAGTGTATTTAACGGATCTTCTATCGCCTACAATCCATCAGCTCTTTAAGATCACTAAACTCGAGGCTTCTGGTCGTTCTAGGATATCTAAGTCCACTAAAGGAGGAGGGCATTTTCACATTTAGCTCCTAAACTCTGGAATAGTCTTCCTGATATTGTTCAGTTCAGACTCGCTGTCCCAGTTTAAAACTAGATTAAAGGCATCTCTTTAGCCAAGCATTCACATTATAATTACCTTTTATACTACAGTTAAATCGGATCAAAGCATTAATATTCTGAACAGCAGCTATGCTAATTATTTCCCATCTGCTTTTCTGTTATTATCTCGGGACACTAGTCCGAGGTAAATAGTTAGTCAGCTCAGTTTGTATCCAGCCTCTCATGGAGACTTCAGATGCACACCAACATCGACTCACAGCGCTGTTATGGCTAAATAATACATGATTGATTAACTTTTCTAACATTTTTCAATGTACATTTATAAAATGCACTTTCTGTAAAGCTGCTTTGAAACAATGTGTATTGTGGCCTATACAAATAAATTTATTGAATGAACTCTCTCCTCCTCACTACTCTCACTCTCCTCACTCCTCACTCACTCACTCCACACACTCACTCCACACTCACTCCTCACTCTCCTCACTCTCTCACACACTCACTCCACTCACTCCTCCACTCACACTCCTCTCCTCCTCTCTCACACTCACTCACCTCACTCTCTCTCACTCACTCACACACTCACTCACTCACTCTCTCCTCCTCCTCACACTCCTCCACTCACACTCCTCCTCACTCCTCACTCCTCTCCTCACTCTCCTCCTCACACTCACTCACTCTCCACATCACTCCTCCTCATCATCACTCTCATCATCCTCATCATCACTCCTCATCATCATCTCACATATCCTCATCATCATCCTCATCATCCTCATCATCACATCCTCCTCATCCTCACATCATATAATCCTCACTCATCCTCATCATCCTCATCATCTCAACATCATCATACTCCTCGCTCGCTCCTCTCACACATCATCCTCCTCATCATCATCACATCATCCTCACATCATCACTCCATCATCATCTCACTCACTCACTACACTCATCGCTCACTCCTCCTCGCTCATCTCACACATCACTCATCCTCACTCCTCCTCTGTCCATCATCACTCATCACATCACTCATCCCTCATATATATATCATCACTCACTCCTCATCATCACTCCTCCTCCTCCTCCTCCTCCACTCACTCCTCCTCATCACTCCTCCTCCTCTCACTCACTCCTCCGCCTCCTCATCTCACTCACTCCTCCTCCACTCCTCTCCTCACTCACATCACTCACTCACTCATCCTCACTCCACTCCTCCTCTCCTCTCTCACTCCATCATCCTCACTCCTCACTCCTCACACACTCCTCCTCATCCTCCTCCTCCTCCTCCTCCTCCTCCTCCATCATCCTCACTCATATCTCTCACTCCTCCTCCTCCTCATCATCATCCACTCCTCCTCAAATCATCGTAAATCGTGTAAATAATAAATAAATAAATCGTCGTCATTCGCTCATCATAAATAAATAAATAAATAAATCATCATCATAAATAAATAAATAAATAAATAAATAAATAAATAAATCGTCGTAAATAAAATATCAATAAATAAATAAATAAATAATAAATCATCGTCATAAATAAATAAATAAATAAATAAATAAATAAATAAATATATCGGATCGTAAATAAATAAATAAATAAATAAATCATAAATAAATAAATCATATAAATAAATAAATACGTAAATGATCATGAAATAAATAAATAAATAAATAAATCATAAATATCATCATAAATAAATAAATAAATAAATAAATAAATAAATAACTCATCTCCTCATCACTCCTCACTCTCTCACACACTCCTCTCACTCATCATCTCACTCACTCCTCTCCATCATCTCTCACTCCTCCTCACTCACTCTCCTCTCCTCACTCACTCACTCCTCACTCTCCTCACTCCTCCTCTCTCACACTCACTCCTCCTCACACTCCTCCTCACTCCTCCTCACTCCTCACTCTCACACTCACTCCTCACACACTCCTCCTCGTCACACACTCACTCTCTCACTCCTCCTCACACCTCCTCACTCACCTCCTCCTCTCCTCACTCACACCTCCTCCTCCTCCTCCTCATCACTCCTCATCATCCTCCTCCTCCTCCTCCTCCTCATCATCGCTCATCATCGCGCGCTCATCCATCATCATCCATCATCTCGCGCGCTCCTATCATCGCGCCATCATAAATCATCATCATCATCATCATCATCATCATCATAAATCATCGATCGCGCTCATCATCATCGCATCGCGCATCATCGCGTCATCGCGTAAATCATCGCGTCATCATCGCGCTCATCGTCATCGGTCATCGCGCGCGTAAATAAATCATCGCATCATCATCGCGCGTCATCTCATCATCATCGTCGCGCGCGCGTAAATAAATAAATAAATAAATAAATATAAATAAATCATCATCATAAATAAATAAATAAATAAATAAATAAATAATCATCATCACTCACTCATATCCACTCCATCATCATCTCCTCCACTCTCTCACACTCACTCACTCATCACTCTCACTCCATCATCATCATCCTCCTCATCACTCTCCACTCACACACTCCACTCCTCACTCCTCTCTCACACTCCTCCTCACACACTCCTCACTCTCTCCACTCACTCATCACTCCTCACTCCTCACACTCACTCACTCCTCCTCCTCCACTCCTCCACTCCTCACTCCTCCTCTCACTCCTCACTCCCTCCTCACTCACTCCTCACTCCCACTCCTCACACACTCCTCCTCACTCCTCACTCCTCCTCCTCTCTCACACCTCACTCCTCCTCCATCATCATCACACGCGCTCATCACATCATCATCACTTCATCATCATCGCGCATCAATCATCATAAATAAATAAATCACTCTCACTCGTATCATCATCGCGCATCGTCCTCCTCATCATCATCATCTCCTACCATCATCGCTCATCATCATCGCTCATCGCGCATCATCGCATCATCTCACGCATCATCATCGCGTCATCATCATCGCACTATCATCGTATAATCATCGCGCACTCCATCATCCTCGCGCATCATCGCACGCTCATCGCATCATCGTAAATATCGCGCATCATCATCTCGCAGCTCATCATCGCATCATCGTAAATCATCATCGATCGCATCGCGCATCATCGCGCATCATCGTCCATCATCGCATCGCATCATCATCATCATCATCTAATAAATCAAATAAATGATCGCATCGTCGTATCATAAATAAATAAATCATCAATAAATAAATAAATAAATCATAAATAAATAATCATCGATCATCGTAAATCGTATCAATAAATAAATAAATAAATAAATAAATAAATAAATGTCATAAATCAAATAAATAAATAATAAATAAATAAATGTAAATCAAATCATCAAATCTGTAAATAAATATAAATAAATATCGTAAATGTAAATCAATCACTCACACACTCATACATCCTCTCTCACATCACTCCTCCTTCATATCTCTCACTCCTCATCCTCACTCCTCTCACTCACTCCTCCTCCTCCTCACACACTCACACACATCACTCCTCCTCACTCCTCACTCACAGCTCATCACTCCACACACTCACACACACACACTCATATCATCATCTCTCACACACTCACTCACTCACACTCACTCCACACACTCACTCCTCACTCCACTCCTCCTCACTCCATCACTCATCATCACTCCATCCATCATCATCACACATCCTCATCATCATCCTCACTCATCCTCATCATCGCTCCTCCACTCATCACTCCTCATAAATAAATCATCGTCATCGTATCATCGCATCATCGTCTCGCGCATCATCATCGCGCATCATCATCGCATCATCGCGCGCGCGTCGTCATCATCGCATCATCATCGTGTCGTCATCGTCATCGTCATCATCATCCGATAAATAATCATCGCATCATCGCGCATCGCATCGTCACGTAAATAAATAAATAAATCATCATCATATCATCATCATCATCGCGCATCATCATCATCGCGCATCATAAATCAAATAAATCATCGCGCGTCATCATCGCATCATCATCATCGCGTCAAATCATCATCGCGCGTCATGCATCATCATCGCATCGTCATCGCGCAATCATAAATAAATAAATAAATAAATAAATAAATAAAATAAATAAATAAATAAATAAATCGTAAATCATCATCGTCGTAAATCAAATCGCAATAAATCAAATAAATCAATAAATAAATGCGTAAATAAATATCATCAATAAATAAATAAATAAAATAAATCATGCGCATCAAATAAATAAATCATCGTCAAATAAATAAATAAATAAATAAATCAT
This sequence comes from Gobiocypris rarus, assembly GCA_023029165.1. Classification (NCBI taxonomy): domain Eukaryota; kingdom Metazoa; phylum Chordata; class Actinopteri; order Cypriniformes; family Gobionidae; genus Gobiocypris; species Gobiocypris rarus. The sequence continues at coordinate 47,366,122 of CM040934.1, forward strand.
CATAAATAAATAAATAAATAAATAATCATAAATAAATAAATATAAATAAATAAATAAATATAAATAAATATCAAATAAATAAATAAATAAATAAATAAATAAATAAATAAATAAATAAATAAATAAATAAATAAATAAATCATCGCGCATCATCATCATCATCATCATCATCACATCATCATCATCATCTCACACATCATCATCATCATCCTCCACTACTCATCTCTCATCTCATCATATCATCTCTCCTCGCTCATCACTCACTCACACATCATCATCCTCCTCCTCCTCATCATCATCACACACTCCTCATCTCCTCACTCCTCCTCATCATCCTCTCACTCCATCATCCTCATCATCCATCATCACATCACTCCATCATCCTCACACACTCCTAACTCATCATCACTCCTCACTCCTCCTCCTCCTCATCATCATCATCCTCACTCCTCACTCATCACTCCTCACTCCTCCTCCTCATCATCATCATCATCATCAAATAAATCATAAATAAATATCATCGCATCGCATCATCATCATCATCCGCATCGTCATCAATATCATCCATCATCACGCATCATCATCGCGCGCTCAAATCATCATCGTCAAATCCTCCATCATCATCGCTCATCATCACGCATCGCATCGTAAATAAATCATCGCGCGCGCATCATCGCATCATCATCGCGCATCATCCTCGCATCATCATCATCACGCATCGCATCCGCATCATCATCATCATCGCATCGCGCATCATCAAATCAAATCATAAATCAAATAAATCATCATCGCATCATCGCGCATCATCATCATCGCATCGCATCGCATCATAAATAAATCATCAAATAATCAAATCATCATTCAGTCATCATCGCATCTCATCATCATCGTAAATAAATAAATAAATAAATAAATAAATAAATCATCATGCATAAATAAATAAATAAATAAATCATCATCATCGCGCGCATAAATAAATATCATATCATCACATAAATCATCATAAATATCATCATCATCAATCAATAAATCATAAATAAATAAATAAATAAATCATCGATAAATAAATAAATCATAAATAAATCATGCATCATCATCATAAATAAATAAATAAATAAATCGCTCATCGTAATAAATAAATAAATCATCATCAAATAAATGATCATGTAAATCATCATCATCGCATCATCCGCATCGTGCATCATCATCGCGCATCATCATCATCATCGCGCATCATCATCATCATCATCGCGCATCATCGTCATCATCATCATCTCGCGCATCAAAATCATCGCATCATCGCGCATCATCATCGCATCATCGTAAATCAAATAAATAAATAAATAAATCATCTCGCATCATCATCATCGCGCATCGTCATCATCGCATCATCATCATCATCGCCTCGCTCGCTCCATCATCGCATCATCGCGCATCATCGCTCATCGCATCCATCATCATCTCATCATCGCTCATCATCATCACATCATCAAATCATCGTCATCGTCATCGTCGTCGTCATCGTCCATCATCGTCATCCAAATAAATATAAATAAATCCGTCATCATCGCGCATCGTCGCGCATCATCTCGCGCATCATCCTCCTCATCATCATCGTCATCGTCGCATCATCGCATCACTCGTCGCGCATCGTCATCATCATCATCGCATCACGCGCGCATCGTCATCGTCATCGCGCATCGTCATCATCATCGCATCGTCGCATCATCGTCGTCAAATATAAATCATCGTCATCGCGCGTCATCGCGTCATCATCATCATCATCATCGCGCATCATCATCATCGTCGCGCATCATCATCGCGCGTCATCATCGTCAATAAATCGTCGTCATCATCGCGCGCGTAAATAAATAAATAAATAAATCATAATCGCGTCATCATAAATAATAAATCATCGCGCGTCAAATAAATAAATAAAAATAAATAAAATAAATCGCATCATCATCATAAATAAATAAATAAATAAATATAAATAAATAAATAAATAAATATCGCGCATCGCGCATCATCATCATCGCATAAATAAATAAATAAATAAATAATCATCATCATAAATAAATAATAAATAAATAAATAAATAAATAAATAAATAAATAAATAAATATCATCATAATCATATCATCTCATCATCCATAAATCATCATCATCATAAATATCATATCTCCGTCATCATCATCATCCTCACTCCTCCTCCTCCTCCTCTCATCATCATCATCGCTCCTCCTCACTCATATCATCCTCCTCATCTCATCATCCTCATCCTCATCATCTCACTCGCTCTCCACACTCCTCCTCACTCCTCCTCACTCATCACTCCTCCTCACATCCATCATCCTCCTCCTCCATCATCATCCTCCATCATCCTCCTCATCGCTCTCACTCTCATCACTCACTCATCTCACATCCTCACTCCTCACACTCCTCCTCATCTCCTCCTCATCACTCACACACTCCTCGCTCTCCTCCCTCCTCACTCCACACTCCTCACACTCCTCCTCACTCATCACTCCTCCTCACTCCTCATCACTCCATCCTCCTCCTCACTCATCATCACACACATCACTCCTCATCGCTCACACTCCTCCTCCTCCACTCATCATCATCATCATATCACTCTCATCATCCTCATCACACTCACTCCTCCTCCTCATCACTCCTCACTCACTCCTCCATCACTCCTCCTCACTCCTCCTCCTCCTCACTCCTCACTCATCACTCCTCCTCTTCATAATAAATAAATCACTCACTCATCACTCATCATCCTCACACATCTCAAATCATCGCTCACACACACATCACTCATCGCTCATCATCTCATCCTCACTCATCATCATCCTCACTCGCACATCCTCATATCATCACCTCATCATCCTCATCACTCCTCGCTCTCACTCCTCCATCCTCACTCCTCATCATCCTCATCCTCCACACTCCTCCTCCTCATCATCCTCCTCCTCCACATCCTCCTCCTCCTCATCACACTCCTCATCATCATCATCATCACCTCATCATCCTCGCTCGCTCCTCCTCATCATCGCCATAATCATCATCGCGCATCATCATCATCGTAATAAATAAATATCATCATCATCACATCATCGCATCATCTCTCATCATCATCTCATCGCTCCGCATCGTCATCATCGCGCTCATCATCATCGCGCGTCATCATCATCATCATCATCATCATCATCATCATCATCATCATCATCCTCATCATCGCGCATCATCAATAATAAATCCAAATAAATCAAATAAATCGCACGTCATCATCATCACGCATCATCATCATCATCATCGCATCATCATCACGCATCATCATCGCCTCATCACGCATCATCGCATCATCATCGCATCATCATATCATCATCGCGTCATCAAATCGCATCATCATCGCGCATAAATAAATAAATAAATAAATAAAATAAATAAATAAATAAATAAATCATCAAATAAATAATAAATAAATAAATAAATAAATAAATAATCAAATAATAATAAATAAATAAATATCATAAATCGCGTCGTAAATCATCATAAATAAATCATCGTCAAATAAATAAATAAATGTAAATCAATAAATAAATCATCAATAAATAAATCAAATAAATTAAATAAATAAATAAATGATTATAATAAATAATCGCGCTCAAATCATAAATCATAAATAAATAAATAAATGATAAATCGCTCGCATCATCATCACATCATCCTCCTCATCATCCTCATCCTCATCATCATCATCATCACATCCTCTCACACTCACACTCATCATATCATCTCCTCACTCCTCTCACTCCATCTCCTCTCTCCTCCTCATCCTCATCCTCACACATCACTCCTCCTCACATCATCACTCCTCACTCACTCATCTCACATCATCATCACTCCGCTCATCCTCCTCCTCATCATCACACATCACTCCTCCTCATCCTCAATCATCATCCATCACATCACTCCTCCTCCTCATCATCCTCCTCATCTCATCCTCCATCACTCCTCATCATCATCATCATCCTCATCATCATCCATCCTCGCTCCATCATATCATCATCATCATCCTCATCATCGCTCCTCCTCCTCCTCATCATCATCATCATCGTCGCTCGTCATCATCATCACACACACATCCTCCTCGCTCATCATCGCTCATCATCGCTCCTCATCATCATCCTCATCTCCATCATCATCCTCATCACTCCGCACACTCCTCACTCATCATCCGTCATCGTCATCTCGTCATCATCCTCATCAAATAATAAATAAATCATAAATAACACATCACGCATCCTCATCATCATCATCCATCCTCCATCAAATAAATCATCACTCACTCGCTCACACACTCATACATCACTCACATCACACTCACTCACTCCTCCTCCTCACTCACTCCTCACTAAACACACTCCTCATCACTCCTCTCACTCACTCCTCACTCGCTCACACATAAATCACACACACACTCACTCCTCATCCTCACTCTCCACGTCACTCATCCTCCTCACTCCTCCTCCTCACACACTCTCACACACTCACTCATCATCACATCACACACTCCTCCTCACTCCTCACTCACACTCATCACTCACTCCACACTCATACACATCCTCTCACACTCCTCACTCATCACACACTCACACACTCCTCCATCATCTCCATCCTCCTATCCTCCATATCATCACACACTCACACTCCTCCTCACTCCTCCATCACATCATCCACACACTCCTCACACACACTCATCATCCTCCACACATCATCACACACCATCCATCCTCACTCTCATCACTCACACTCCATCCTCATCACATCATCATCACTCTCACATCATCATCATCCTCCTCCTCCTCATCACATCACATCACACACACATCATCCTCATCACACACTCACTCACTCATCATCATCACTCATCCTCCTCCTCACACATCCTCCTCCTCATCACTCCTCATCACTCTCCTCACTCATCCTCCTCCTCCTCCTCATCATCATCATCATCATCGCGCATCATCATCTAAATAAAATAAATAAATAAATAAATAAATAAATAAATCAAAATAAATAAATCATCGTCATCGTAAATAAAAATAAATAATCAAATCTCGCGTCATCATCATCATCATCGTCATCAAATCATCGCATCATCGCGCATCATCATCGTAAATAAATAAATAAATAAATAAATAAATATAAAATCACTAAATAAATAAATAAATAAATAAATTAAATAAATAATCATCTAAATAAATAAATAAATAAATAAATAATAAATAAATAAATAAATAAATAAATAAATAAATAATCACATAAATAAATAAATAAATTACAAAATAAATAAATAAATAAATAAATAAATAAATAATCACTCACTCACATCATCGCATAATCATCACTCATCACTCACTCACTCACACACTCCCTCTCCTCAAATAATCACTCACTCACTCCTCCTCACTCACTCACTCCTCATACTCACTCCTCCTCCTCATCTCACTCACTCCTCCTCACTCACACACTCACTCCTCATCACTCTTCGTCACTCCTCATCACTCATCCTCCATCACTCCTCCTCCTCCTCACTCACTCCTCATCACTCATAACTCACTCCTCACTCACTCATAATCATCATAATAAATCATCACTCCTTTCATCACTCCATAATCATCACTCCTCATCATCATCACTCCTCACTCCTCCATCATCATCATCAAATAAATAAATCAAATATCATAAATCATAAATCAAATAAAATCTCTCATCATCAAATAAATAAATAAATAAATCATCATCATCATCATCGTCAAATAAATCAATAAATAAATAAATAAATAAATAAATAAATCATAAATAAATAAATCGCGCCTCAAATAAATAAATAAATAAATAAATAAATAAATCATAAATAAATCAAATAAATAAAATAAATAAATAAATAAATAAATCATCTCCGCGCGCTCATCAACATCATCATCGATAAATAAATAAATAAAATAAATAAATAAATAAATCTAAATAAATAAATCATCATAAAATAAATAAATAAATAAATCATCATAAATAAATCGCTCTCTAAATAAATAATCTCATCATCACTCACTCCTCCTCCACACTCACTCCTCCATCATCACATCACACACACTCACATCATCATCACACTCACTCCTCACGCTCCTCATCATCCTCACTCACTCCTCACTCCTCATCCTCCTCACTCACTCACTCCAGCTCACTCACTCCTCCTCCTCCTCACTCCTCCAACACACTCCTCCTCACTCCTCACTCCTCTCTCGCTCACTCCTCCTCATCTCACACACACACACTCCTCACACACTCATCACACACTCACTCTCATCTCACTCCTCATCACTCCTCCTCACTCCTCCTCCTCCTCATCACTCCTCCTCACTCATCATCGTCACATCCTCGCATCATCATTAAATAAATAAATAAATCAAATAAATCAAATCTAAATAAATCATCATAAATAAATCATCATAAATAAATCATCATCATCGTCAAATCATCATAAATAAATCATAAATAAATAAATAAATAAATCATCGTCATCATCATCATAAATCATCATAAATAAATAAATAAATAAATAAATCATCATAAATAAATCATCGTCATCATCATAAATCTCATCGTAAATAAATAAATAAATAAATAAATAAATCATCATCGATAAATAAATAAATAAATAAATAAATAAATCATCATAAATAAAATAAATCATGATCATCATCAAAAATCAAATAAATAAATCACTCGCCATCATCGCGCGTCATCATCATCGCGCATCATCATCATCATCATCATCGCGCATCATCGTAAATCATCATCATCATCGCGCACTCACGCGCATCCGCGCATCATCATCATCATCATCGCGCATCATCGCATCGCTCATCATCATCATCGCATCATCATCATAAATCATCATAAATAAATAAATAAATCATCGCGCATCAATCATAAATCATCATCATCAAATAAATCTAAATCGCATAAATAAATCATGCGTCCATCAAATAAATAAATGTCATCATCGCGTAAATCAAATATCATCGTCGCGTCGTGTAAATCATAAATAAATAAATAAATCATCATAAATAAATCATAAATAAATAAATAAATAAATAAATAAATAAATAAATCATAAATAAATAAATAAATCATCATAAATAAATAAATAAATAAATAAATCATCATAAATCATAAATAAATAAATAAATAAATAAATAAATAAATAAATAAATAAATATCGCGTCAAATAAATCATAAATAAATAAATAAATAAATAAATAAATAAATAAATAAATCGTAAATCGTAAATAAATCAAATAAATAAATAAATAAATCATCATAAATAAATAAATAAATAAATAAATAAATAAATAAATAAATCGCTAAATAAATCATAAATAAATAAATAAATAAATAAATCAAATCATCTCTCATCATCGCTCACTCCTCATCTGTCATCACTCCTCACTCTCCTCATATCATCACGCTCCTATCATCGCTCCATAATCACTCGCATCATCACCTCCTCATCTCTCACTCATCACTCCTCACTCCTCGCTCCCTCCTCCTCCCTCCTCCTCCATCATCATAAATCATCATCATCATCATCACTCCTCCACTCACATCACTCATCATCATCATCACAAATCACACTCATCACACTCCACTCACTCATCGCTCACTCATATCACTCCTTCATCTCGCTCATCATCATCATCATCATCTCTCATCATCCTCCTCCTCACTCACTCCTCCATCATCACTCCTCCTCCACTCCTCATCATCATCGTCGTCATAAATAAATCATCGCGCATCGTCATCGTCGTCTCCATCATCGCATCATAAATATCGTCATCATCGTAAATCCGCACTCTCACAATCATCAAATAAATAAATAAATCATATCATCAATAAATAATAAATAAATAAATAAATAAATAAATAAATAAATAAATATAAATAAATAAATAAATCATCATCTCACATGCATCAAATCAAATAAATCTCTAAATAAATAAATAAATAAATCTAAATCAAATCATAAATCATCGATCAAATCCTCACAAATAAATAAATAAATCATCATAAATAAATAGCATAAATCAAATAAATAAATAAATCAAATCAAATAAATCATCGCTCATCATCTCACTAAATCAAATCACATCATCGCGCATCATCGTAAATCATCGTAAATCATAACGTCATCGATAAATTCGTCATAAATAAATAAATCGTCACATCAAATAAATAAATAAATCGTGTAAATCATCGTCAAATCGTAAATGAAATCAAATCGTAAATAAATCTCAAATAAATCGCGCGCTCGCGCGCGCGCTCATCATCGCTCATCATAAATAAATCGAAATCGCATAAATAAATCATAAATAAATAAATAAATCATCATCATAAATCATCAAATCATCATAAATAAATCATCATAAATAAATCATCATCAAATCATAAATCAAATAAATCATATCATCATCAAATAAATCATCATCATCATCATCGTCGCTCATCATCATCTCTCACTCATCCTCATCATCCTCGCATCACTCATCATCCTCATCGTCATCATCCTCCTCATCATCATCATCGCTCATCATCGCGCGCTCCATATCATCCTCATATCATCATCATCCTCATCATCATCCTCATCATCGCATCCTCATCCTCCTCATCATCACTCCTCATCCTCCTCATCACTCACGCTCATCATCGCTCCTCCTCCTCATCATCATCATCATCCTCACTCATCATCATATCACTCCTCCGCCTCACTCCTCCTCACTCATAAATAAATCACTCATCATCATCGCTCATCCGCTCACTCCTCATCATCATCATCACTCCTCCTCATCATCATCATCCTCATCATCATCATCATCATCGCATCATCGCATCATAAATAAATAAATCGCATCATCATCATCATCGCGCATCATCGCATCATCATCGCATCGCCGCTCATCATCATCGTCGCTCATCATCATCATCATCATCAAATCATCCATCATCATCGCACGCATCGTCATCATCATCATCGCGCATCATCATCATCGTCTCCGCGCGCATCATCATCATCATCGCATCATCGCGTCATCGCTATCATCGTCATCATCATCATCGTCATCGCATCATCGCGCGTCATCGCGCGCGCATCATCATCATCATCATCATCGCATCATCATCGCATCATCGCGCATCATCGCATCATCGTCATCATCGCGCGATAAATAAATAAATAAATAAATAATCAAATAAATCGCATAAATCATCGCGCGCATCATCATCGCGCTCAAATCATATCATCGCGTCGTCATCATCATAAATCGTAAATAAATCATATCATCATCTCATAAATCATCATCGCGCGTCATCATCATCGTCGCATCATCATCATCATCATCATCATCGTCATCGTCATCATCATCATATCGTCGCGCGTCATCATCCGTCATAAATCATCTCGCGCATCATCATCATCATCATCATCGTCGTAAATCGCGCATCATAAATAAATATCATCATCATCGCGCACGCATCATCGTCAATATCACGCATCGTATCGCATCATCTATCATCATCATCGCGCATCATCATCATCATCGTAATCATAATAAATAAATAAATAAATAAATAAATAAATAAAATCATCATCATCAAATAATAAATAATAAATAAATAAATAAATAAATAAATATATAAATAAATAAATAAATAAATAATAAATCATAAATAAATAAATAAATCATCATAAATAAATAAATAAATCAATCGTAAATAAATATAAATAAATAAATAAATAAATAAATAAATAAATAAATAAATAAATAAATAAATAAATATCATCTCATCATAAATAAATCATAATAAATAAATAAAATAAATAAATAAATAAATAATCATAAATAAATAAATCTATAAATCGCATCACTTCTTCTCATCTTCTCCTCTCAT
>CM040934.1:47388638-47443638 GCA_023029165.1 Gobiocypris rarus
AATAATGTGTGTATTCCAATAATAACAATAATAATGTAATAATAATGTCATGTATGTTGTGAACTCATTCATCCATCATCTATCTGTGTGTGTAATAATGTCATCCATCATGTAATAATAATATTGTGTGTGTGTCGTGTGTGAACTCATTCAAATCCATCAGATCTATCTTGTGTGTGTGTGTGTAATCCAATAATATTCTATTTGTGTAATGTTTCATCTATCTTGTGTCTTTGTGTGTAATAATTATAATGTGTAATATATGTTTGTGTTGTTGTAATCTTCATCTATCTTTATAATTTCATTCAAACTCCATCATCTGTGTGTGTATTTGTGTGTGTGTGTGTGTAATCATCTATCTTTCTGTTTGTGTGTGAACTCATTCAGAAACTGCATATGTATGTGTGTGTGTGTGTGTGTGTGTGTGTGTAATTGTAATAATCTAATATCTATTAATTCATGTCCATCCATCCATCCATAATCTATCTTTCTGTGTGTAATTAATCATCCATCCATCATAATAATCTATTTCTGTTGTATAATGTGTCGTTCATTAATCCATCCATTCCTGCTATCTTTGTTGTGTGTATTCCTCATCTAACGATCATCTTCTAGTTTATGTTGTTCCATCATTCTCATCATCTTTCATTCTTGTTCATCTCTTTTCTTTCATTTGTTAATTATGATTGTTCTTTCTTTCTTTCTTTCTTTAATGATTATATTGTTTTATCCATCCATCATCTATCTTTCTATTTGTCATTCCATCATCCATCCATCATCTATCTTTCTATTTGTCATTCCATCATCCATCCATCATCTATCTTTCTCTTTGTCATTCCATCATCCATCCATCATCTATCTTTCTATTTGTCATTCCATCATCCATCCATCCATCCATCCATCATCTATCTTTCTATTTGTCATTCCATCATCCATCCATCATCTATCTTTCTATTTGTCATTCCATCATCCATCCATCATCTATCTTTCTATTTGTCATTCCATCCATCCATCCATCATCTATCTTTCTGTTTGTCATTCCATCATCCATCCATCATCTATCTTTCTATTTGTCATTCCATCATCCATCCATCATCTATCTTTCTATTTGTCATTCCATCATCCATCCATCATCTATCTTTCTATTTGTCATTCCATCATCCATCCATCCATCATCTATCTTTCTATTTGTCATTCCATCATCCATCCATCATCTATCTTTCTATTTGTCATTCCATCATCCATCCATCATCTATCTTTCTATTTGTCATTCCATCATCCATCCATCATCTATCTTTCTATTTGTCATTCCATCATCCATCCATCATCTATCTTTCTATTTGTCATTCCATCATCCATCCATCATCTATCTTTCTATTTGTCATTCCATCATCCATCCATCCATCATCTATCTTTCTATTTGTCATTCCATCATCCATCCATCATCTATCTTTCTATTTGTCATTCCATCATCCATCCATCCATCATCTATCTTTCTATTTGTCATTCCATCATCCATCCATCCATCATCTATCTTTCTATTTGTCATTCCATCATCCATCCATCCATCATCTATCTTTCTATTTGTCATTCCATCCATCCATCCATCATCTATCTTTCTATTTGTCATTCCATCATCCATCCATCATCTATCTTTCTATTTGTCATTCCATCATCCATCCATCATCTATCTTTCTATTTGTCATTCCATCATCCATCCATCATCTATCTTTCTATTTGTCATTCCATCATCCATCCATCATCTATCTTTCTATTTGTCATTCCATCATCCATCCATCCATCATCTATCTTTCTATTTGTCATTCCATCATCCATCCATCATCTATCTTTCTATTTGTCATTCCATCATCCATCCATCATCTATCTTTCTATTTGTCATTCCATCCATCCATCCATCATCTATCTTTCTATTGTCATTCCATCATCCATCCATCATCTATCTTTCTATTTGTCATTCCATCATCCATCCATCATCTATCTTTCTATTTGTCATTCCATCCATCCATCCATCATCTATCTTTCTATTTGTCATTCCATCATCCATCCATCCATCATCTATCTTTCTATTTGTCATTCCATCATCCATCCATCATCTATCTTTCTATTTGTCATTCCATCATCCATCCATCATCTATCTTTCTATTTGTCATTCCATCATCCATCCATCCATCATCTATCTTTCTATTTGTCATTCCATCATCCATCCATCCATCATCTATCTTTCTATTTGTCATTCCATCATCCATCCATCATCTATCTTTCTATTTGTCATTCCATCCATCCATCCATCATCTATCTTTCTATTTGTCATTCCATCATCCATCCATCATATCTATCTTTCTATTTGTCATTCCATCCATCCATCCATCCATCATCTATCTTTCTATTTGTCATTCCATCATCCATCCATCATCTATCTTTCTATTTGTCATTCCATCATCCATCCATCATCTATCTTTCATTTGTCATTCCATCATCCATCCATCATCTATCTTTCTATTTGTCATTCCATCATCCATCCATCCATCATCTATCTTTCTATTTGTCATTCCATCATCCATCCATCATCTATCTTTCTATTTGTCATTCCATCATCCATCCATCATCTATCTTTCTATTTGTCATTCCATCATCCATCCATCATCTATCTTTCTATTTGTCATTCCATCATCCATCCATCCATCCATCCATCATCTATCTTTCATTGTCATCTTCCATCCATCCATCATCTATCTTTCTATTTGTCATTCCATCATCCATCCATCATTTATCTTTCTATTTGTCATTCCATCATCCATCCATCCATCATCTATCTTTCTATTTGTCATTCCATCATCCATCCATCATCTATCTTTCTATTTGTCATTCCATCATCCATCCATCATCTATCTTTCTATTTGTCATTCCATCATCCATCCATCACCTATCTTTCTATTTGTCATTCCATCCATCCATCCATCATCTATCTTTCTATTTGTCATTCCATCATCCATCCATCCATCATTTATCTTTCTATTTGTCATTCCATCATCCATCATCCATCATCTATCTTTCTATTTGTCATTCCATCATCCATCCATCCATCATCTATCTTTCTATTTGTCATTCCATCATCCATCCATCATCTATCTTTCTATTTGTCATTCCATCATCCATCCATCCATCATTTCTATTTGTCATTCCATCATCCATCCATCCATCATCTATCTTTCTATTTGTCATTCCATCATCCATCCATCATCTATCTTTCTATTTGTCATTCCATCATCCATCCATCATCTATCTTTCTATTTGTCATTCCATCATCCATCCATCCATCTATCTTTCTATTTGTCATTCCATCATCCATCCATCCATCATTTATCTTTCTATTTGTCATTCCATCATCCATCCATCATCTATCTTTCTATTTGTCATTCCATCCATCCATCCATCATCTATCTTTCTAATTGTCATTCCATCATCCATCCATCATCTATCTTTCTATTTGTCATTCCATCATCCATCCATCCATCTATCTTTCTATTTGTCATTCCATCATCCATCCATCCATCATCTATCTTTCTATTTGTCATTCCATCATCCATCCATCATCTATCTTTCTATTTGTCATTCCATCATCCATCCATCATCTATCTTTCTATTTGTCATTCCATCATCCATCCATCCATCATCTATCTTTCTATTTGTCATTCCATCATCCATCCATCATCTATCTTTCTATTTGTCATTCATCATCATCCATCCATCATCTATCTTTCTATTTGTCATTCCATCATCCATCCATCCATCATCTATCTTTCTATTTGTCATTCCATCATCCATCCATCATCTATCTTTCTATTTGTCATTCCATCATCCATCCATCCATCATCTATCTTTCTATTTGTCATTCCATCATCCATCCATCCATCATCTATCTTTCTATTTGTCATTCCATCATCCATCCATCATCTATCTTTCTATTTGTCATTCCATCATCCATCCATCATCTATCTTTCTATTTGTCATTCCATCATCCATCCATCATCTATCTTTCTATTTGTCATTCCATCATCCATCCATCCATCCATCATCTATCTTTCTATTTGTCATTCCATCATCCATCCATCATCTATCTTTCTATTTGTCATTCCATCATCCATCCATCCATCATCTATCTTTCTATTTGTCATTCCATCTCATCCATCCATCCATCATCTATCTTTCTATTTGTCATTCCATCATCCATCCATCCATCATCTATCTTTCTATTTGTCATTCCATCATCCATCCATCCATCATCTATCTTTCTATTTGTCATTCCATCATCCATCCATCATCTATCTTTCTATTTGTCATTCCATCATCCATCCATCATATCTTTCTATTTGTCATTCCATCATCCATCCATCATCTATCTTTCTATTTGTCATTCCATCCATCCATCCATCATCTATCTTTCTATTTGTCATTCCATTATCCATCATCCATCCATCATCTATCTTTCTATTTGTCATTCCATCATCCATCCATCATCTATCTTTCTATTTGTCATTCCATCATCCATCCATCATCTATCTTTCTATTTGTCATTCCATCATCCATCCATCATCTATCTTTCTATTTGTCATTCCATCATCCATCCATCCATCATCTATCTTTCTATTTGTCATTCCATCATCCATCCATCCATCATCTATCTTTCTATTTGTCATTCCATCATCCATCCATCATCTATCTTTCTATTTGTCATTCCATCCATCCATCCATCATCTATCTTTCTATTTGTCATTCCATCATCCATCCATCATCTATCTTTCTATTTGTCATTCCATCATCCATCCATCCATCATCTATCTTTCTGTTGTCATTCCATCATCCATCCATCATCTATCTTTCTATTTGTCATTCCATCATCCATCCATCATCTATCTTTCTATTTGTCATTCCATCATCCATCCATCCATCATCTATCTTTCTATTTGTCATTCCATCATCCATCCATCCATCATCTATCTTTCTATTTGTCATTCCTTCATCCATCCATCATCATCTATCTTTCTATTTGTCATTCCATCATCCATCCATCATCTATCTTTCTATTTGTCATTCCATCATCCATCCATCCATCTATCTTTCTATTTGTCATTCCATCATCCATCCATCCATCATCTATCTTTCTATTTGTCATTCCATCATCCATCCATCCATCATCTATCTTTCTATTTGTCATTCCATCATCCATCCATCATCTATCTTTCTATTTGTCATTCCATCATCCATCCATCATCTATCTTTCTATTTGTCATTCCATCATCCATCCATCCATCCATCATCTATCTTTCTATTTGTCATTCCATCATCCATCCATCATATATCTTTCTATTTGTCATTCCATCATCCATCCATCCATCATCTATCTTTCTATTTGTCATTCCATCATCCATCCATCATCTATCTTTCTATTTGTCATTCCATCATCCATCCATCATCATATATCTTTCTATTTGTCATTCCATCATCCATCCATCCATCATATATCTTTCTATTTGTCATTCCATCATCCATCCATCCATCATCTATCTTTCTATTTGTCATTCCATCATCCATCCATCATCTATCTTTCTATTTGTCATTCCATCATCCATCCATCCATCAATCTTTCTATTTGTCATTCCATCATCCATCCATCCATCCATCATCTATCTTTCTGTTGTCATTCCATCATCCATCCATCCATCATCTATCTTTCTATTTGTCATTCCATCATCATCCATCCATCATATATCTTTCTATTTGTCATTCCATCATCCATCCATCATCTATCTTTCTATTTGTCATTCCATCATCCATCCATCATCTATCTTTCTATTTGTCATTCCATCATCCATCCATCCATCCATCATATATCTTTCTATTTGTCATTCCATCATCCATCCATCCATCATATATCTTTCTATTTGTCATTCCATCATCCATCCATCATCTATCTTTCTATTTGTCATTCCATCATCCATCCATCATATCTTTCTATTTGTCATTCCATCATCCATCCATCCATCATCTATCTTTCTATTTGTCATTCCATCATCCATCCATCATCTATCTTTCTATTTGTCATTCCATCATCCATCCATCATCATCTATCTTTCTATTTGTCATTCCATCATCCATCCATCCATCCATCATCTATCTTTCTATTCCATCATCCATCCATCATCATCATCTATCTTTCTATTTGTCATTCCATCATCCATCCATCCATCATTTCTATTTGTCATTCCATCATCCATCCATCCATCATCTATCTTTCTATTTGTCATTCCATCATCCATCCATCATCTATCTTTCTATTTGTCATTCCATCATCCATCCATCATCTATCTTTCTATTTGTCATTCCATCATCATCCATCCATCATCTATCTTTCTATTTGTCATTCCATCATCCATCCATCCATCATCTATCTTTCTATTTGTCATTCCATCATCCATCCATCCATCATCTATCTTTCTATTTGTCATTCCATCATCCATCCATCATCTATCTTTCTATTTGTCATTCCATCATCCATCCATCATCTATCTTTCTATTTGTCATTCCATCATCCATCCATCCATCATCTATCTTTCTATTTGTCATTCCATCATCCATCCATCATCTATCTTTCTATTTGTCATTCCATCATCCATCCATCCATCATCTATCTTTCTATTTGTCATTCCATCATCCATCCATCATCTATCTTTCTATTTGTCATTCCATCATCCATCCATCATCTATCTTTCTATTTGTCATTCCATCATCCATCCATCATCATATATCTTTCTATTTGTCATTCCATCATCCATCCATCCATCCATCATCTATCTTTCTATTTGTCATTCCATCATCCATCCATCCATCCATCATATATCTTTCTATTTGTCATTCCATCATCCATCCATCCATCATATATCTTTCTATTTGTCATTCCATCATCCATCCATCATCTATCTTTCTATTTGTCATTCCATCATCCATCCATCATCTATCTTTCTATTTGTCATTCCATCATCCATCCATCATCTATCTTTCTATTTGTCATTCCATCATCCATCCATCATCTATCTTTCTATTTGTCATTCCATCATCCATCATCCATCATCATCACAGTCATTCCATCATCCATCCATCATCTATCTATGTCATCCATCATCCATCATCATCTACTCAGTCATAATCCAATCATCAGGTCTTTCTAGATTCCTCAGTTTCAGGACGATTATCATCATCCATATAACCTGTCAATCATCCATAGCATCTAGTAGTTTGTGTGTCATCATGGAAGCAGTGACGATTTGTGTGCATCATCCATTATAATGAAAGCATACATAATCCTGAAGGAACATGAGCACATCCTATTTGTCATTATGAGTAAGCATCGTGGAGTGATTACCAAACTGAGCACATTTGCATTATCCATTGAGTGGTGATCGAGATTCCAGTCAGAGATCATCTAGCTGTCAAAAATCATCTAATTTGCTTATGAGTTGAGAGATCGGGCTGGCTGATGTGTGTCCATCCTGTCTGTCTGTCTGTCTCGTCTCTGTCGCTCGATCCTGCCAGTCATCAACTTCTGCACCCCTTCCTGCAGCATCATCGCACTCTGCTGCTGGCTGCTCCGCGCTCCACTCGATCGGACGCGTGGGATTCTGATCTCGGTAGCGCTCAGAGAACACTCTATTTGTCATTCCATCCATCCATCCATCCATCATATATCTTTCTATTTGTCATTTCATGTCCATCCATCCATCATCTATCTTTCTGTTGTCATTCCATCCCATCCATCCATCCATCATCTATCTTTCTATTGTCATTTCCTCATCTCCATCATCTATCTTCTATTTGTCATTCCATCATCCATCCATCATCTATCTTTCTGTTGTCATTCCATCATCATCATCCATCCATCATCTATCTTTCTATTTGTCATTCCATCATCCATCCATGTCCATATATCTTTCTATTTGTCATTATCATCCATAAATCATCTCATCTATCTTTCTATTTACATGTTCCATCATCCATCATCATCTATCTTTCTATTATCTTCATCATCCATCCATCCATCATATATCTTTCTATTTGTCATTCCATCATCCATCCATCCATCATCTATCTTTCTATTTGTCATTCCATCAATACATCCATCTCATCTATCTTTCTATTTGTGTTCCATCATCCATCCATCATCTATCTTTCTATTTGTCATTCCATCATCCATCCATCCATCAATCTTTCTATTTGTCATTCCATCAATCCATCCATCCATCCATCATCTATCTTTTTCTATTTATCATTCCATCATCCATCATCATCATCTATCTTTCTATTTGTCATTCATCCATCCATCCATCATCTATATCTTTCTATTTGTCATTCCATCATCCATCCATCATCTATCTTTCTATTTGTCATTCCATCATCCATCCATCCATCATCTATCTTTCTATTTGTCAATTCCATCATCCATCCATCCATCCATCATCTATCTTTCTATTTGTCATTCCATCATCCTTAAATAATATATCTTTCTATTTGTCATTCCATATCCATCATATTATCTTTCTATTGTCATTCCATCATCCATCATCATATATCTTTCTGTTGTCATTTCATCATCCATCCATCCATCCATCATCTCTTTCTATTTGTCATTCCATCATCCATCTCATCATCTATCTTCTTTCTCATCACTCAAGAGTAGCGGCTCAGAGAACACTCAAGGTGGCGGCTCAGAGAACACTCAAGAGTAGCGGCTCAGAGAACACTCAAGAGTAGCGGCTCAGAGAACACTCAAGGTAGCGGCTCAGAGAACACTCAAGAGTAGCGCTCAGAGAACACTCAAGAGTAACGCTCAGAGAACACTCAAGAGTAACGCTCAGAGAACACTCAAGAGTAACGCTCAGAGAACACTCAAGAGTAACGCTCAGAGAACACTCAAGAGTAACGCTCAGAGAACACTCAAGAGTAACGCTCAGAGAACACTCAAGAGTAGCGCTCAGAGAACACTCAAGAGTAACGCTCAGAGAACACTCAAGAGTAACACTCAGAGAACACTCAAGAGTAGCGGCTCAGAGAACACTCAAGAGTAGCGCTCAGAGAACACTCAAGAGTAACGCTCAGAGAACACTCAAGAGTAACGCTCAGAGAACACTCAAGAGTAACGCTCAGAGAACACTCAAGGTAACGCTCAGAGAACACTCAAGAGTAACGCTCAGAGAACACTCAAGAGTAACACTCAGAGAACACTCAAGAGTAACGCTCAGAGAACACTCAAGAGTAACGCTCAGAGAACACTCAAGAGTAACGCTCAGAGAACACTCAAGAGTAACAGCTCAGAGAACACTCAAGGTAACGCTCAGAGAACACTCAAGAGTAGAACACTCGCTCAGAGAACACTCAAGAGTAGCGGCTCAGAGAACACTCAAGGTAGCGCTCAGAGAACACTCAAGAGTAACGCTCAGAGAACACTCAAGAGTAGCGCTCAGAGAACACTCAGAGTAACGCTCAGAGAACACTCAAGAGTAGCGGCTCAGAGAACACTCAAGAGTAACGCTCAGAGAACACTCAAGAGTAAGCACTCAGAGAACACTCAAGAGTAACGCTCAGAGAACACTCAAGAGCGCTCAGAGAACACTCAAGAGTAACGCTCAGAGAACACTCAAGAGTAACGCTCAGAACACTCAGAGTAACACTCAGAGAACACTCAGAGTAACACTCAGAGAACACTCAAAATTAACGGCTCAGAGAACACTCAAGGTAGCGGCTCAGGGCACTCCGAGGTAACACTCCAGAACACTCAAGGTAGCGCTCAGAGAACACTCGGTTGATATGTGTTGTGAGAAATCATCTTGTCCGTCATGTTTGTTTTAGATGTTGAATGATGTTGATGTGTG
The DNA here is from genome assembly GCA_023029165.1 of Gobiocypris rarus. Classification (NCBI taxonomy): domain Eukaryota; kingdom Metazoa; phylum Chordata; class Actinopteri; order Cypriniformes; family Gobionidae; genus Gobiocypris; species Gobiocypris rarus. The sequence goes on from CM040934.1 coordinate 47,398,583, forward strand.
TGTTTCAGAGAGAGCATGGCCCTCATGGCCTCAAGGTACAAGCTCAAAAGAACACTCACACACACACACACACACACACACACACACACACACACACACACACATACACATATACACACACACACAGTGTATGTCTGAATGTCTGCTGAAGTGCTTCTGTGTGTGTGTGTGTGTGTGTGTGTGTCTGCAGGGATTGTGTGGCTGTACGTGGGGATGGAGCTGCTGTATGTCGGTCTGTTGTGCATCAGTTCACTGCTCTTGTTGCTGCAGTTGTGTCTGTCGTCCTGGTTTCCTCCACTCCAGCGCTGCGCTCACTTACTCAACGCCTTCGCTGCCGTCTGCACTGTCCTCGGAGGTACACACACACACACACACACATTACTAACAAAAGAAGAACCTTTTGCTAACGTTGACTTTAACTTTTGAATGTTTTTTGCACAATTTAAAATTACATAATACAAATTTCAAGAGTGTGTCTCTCTGTTTCCCTATCTCTGTGTGTGTGTGTGTGTGTGTGTGTGTGTGTGTGTGTGTGTGTGTTTGTGTGTCTGTCTGTGTGTGTGTGTGTGTGTGTGTGTGTGTGTGTGTGTCTGTGTGTGTGTGTGTGTGTGTGTGTGTGTGTGTCTCTCTCTAGGGCTGTTGGATGGTTTGCCACATGATGTATATGCAGGTTTCCAGGTGACGATCTCTCACTGCCCGGAAGACTTTAAACCTCACAGTTACGGATACTCATGGGCCTTTTAGTGAGTATGACGTGTGTGTGTGTGTGTGTGCGTAGTGTAAGGAATACACTACATGATTTTTGCACATTTTATGCCTTAACTTTTCAGTGAACCCTGAGGGACTCAGGACAGGCGTGTGTATTTGTGATTACCAAACTGTGTGTGTACGATTCTCTGTGTGTGTGTGTCTATGTGTTTCTGGTGGAGTGATGAAAGTTCATGCAGGCAGACTGCTCCGAGTATGAGCGAGATTTGGGATCGGTAGGCTCACATGTATGTATATGCAGAAAGCCTGTTCCGGCTGTCTTACGTCTGTCCTGTGGGGAAGACTTTAAGGCACCTCACAGGTACGCGATCTCATGAGCTCGAAGCTGAGTAGTGATGTGCTCTGAACATGACTGGTGCGTACGGGAACACTCAAAGTGCCGCCAGGCCCGCCAGCCGCCGCTCCGCGCGCACGTAACGCATGACGGACGCCTTTCTCCTGGGAGGACATTTCACCGCTTCATCTTCCCACCTTCCATGCGCGGACTTGACCGCTTACAGCTGCATGTGGTAAAGCGTGTCCAAGGTAACACTCGGGAGAACACTCAGAGTAACACTCAGAGAACACTCCAAGGTAACACTCAGAACGAACTTCACGCTGTCTCTTCTGTCTCCGCTGAGTTTTGTGTCTCAGTGTTCGGAGGAGTTCAGCCCGCTCTGATCTGTTCATCTGTACTGTGTTTCTGTTTGTGTGTGTGTGTGTGTGTGTGTGTGTGTGTGTGTGTGTCTGTACGTGTGTGTTTGTGTGTGTGTGTGTGTGTGTGTGTGTGTGTGTTGAAAATATAAATGTATTTCAGTGTTTTTCTTGTCATGTAGTTTTGCCTTTGGAATATTCAAATGTCATTGAGGAAGAAATTCCATCTCATTCTGTAAATAAACAATAAACTCTGTGCTTTATTGATATTTGCTGTTAATAGTTTAATTATTACTAGACTCTGAAAACATCAACAGTAATACATTATTCCATGGAAACACATCTTGAAATAAATGTTGGAGATTTTTCCATTTGGAGACATTTTCTGTTGACTTTGACATTCCCAAACTTTAAAAGTTGTTCAAACATGCCAACATGTCTCAGTGTTGTGGGGCTTATTAATTGAGATTTAATGTAAAAAAAAAAAAACAGACAAAGTGACCAAAGCCAGGATCAGATCTTTAGCTCAGGACACAAGATAAACGCTGAATATAGAAACAAGTCGTTTGCAGAAGTTTCAGTTAATCTAAAGAATCTCCCTTGTGTTTATGCGGCTTGTTGTGAAACGTGACCGATTGAGACTCTGAATGTCACTAGGATTACATTCAGCGATATAATCGTTACATATGTTCATCTACAGATGCGTGGAAACACTCGAGCACAGCCTGAGACCAAAGGATAAAAAAAACACAACGGCACGAGCGTTTGAAGATCTGTCGATGGAGATTGTGTGTGTGTGTGTGTGTGTGTGTCAGAAATGACGGATGCATGTAGTCTTTGCGTTTGAGTGTGTTGCTCTTCTTCACGCTGTTTTCTTTCTCAGGACAAAGTAGGTGACGCAGGAGATGAAGGTGAGACAGACGGAGATCCAGGCCAGGATGAAGGAGGCTCCGTACCAGCCGTTCTCTTCTTTATGGAAGATTTCCGTGTCTCAGTGTGTGTGAGATTCAGCCCGCTCTGATCCTGTTCATCTGTACTGTGTGTCTATGTGTTTCAGACACTGAGCTGTGTGTATGTGTGTGTGTGTCACTTACAGGCCAGCAGCTGGAAGGCTCCAGTGAACAGGAAGCGTCTTCCTTTAGGTAGTGTGTACAGCTGCGCAACAAACACGAACAGGCCCAGGATGCAGAAGATGCATGCGAGCACGGAGCTGGCCTGCACCGCCTGCAGATACTCTGAAACATCCACACGCCAGATACACACGTGAGTCAATTAAACCACAGCCAACCTAAAAGATTCCATCAGGCGCTTCATATACAGAACCTAGTTCTAATTCATTCATTTGATTTAAAGTCATTAAACAGTTCATAAACATACTATATAACTAGAAATATCAAAATGTTACGTAATCACTACTTTAAGTAAAGTAACTAAGTAATGTAACTAGTGTACCTTTTAGGAGTAATGCATTACTTTCAACACTTTCTGTGACTAAATGTTCTGGGTGATCCATGTGTGTTCACTCACTGTTACGGTACGGTGAGGGCGCTATTACACATCTGTGTTTTCACTGTTATACTGTAGCTATTACACATATTACACATCTGTGTTTTCACTGTTATATCAGGGCTAGGGGGCGCTCACATCTGTAAGTGCACTTTTCGTTATACGGTAGGGGGACGCTATTACACATCTGTGTTTCCACTGTTATCTGCAGTGGGGCGTAAACATCATGTTTCACTGTTATACAGTAGGAAGCGCGATTACATTAATAAATCTGTGTGACGTGTGTGTGTGTGTGTGTGTGTGTGTGTAATGTGTGTGTGTGTGTAAAGGCAATACATCTGTGTTACTACTATAATAAGAGAATACTCTGCACGCCAGAGCCTTACACATCTGTGTTTACACTGTTATACGGTAGGGGGTGCTATTACACATATGTGTTTTCACTGTTATACGGTAGTGCTATTACACATCTGTGTTTTCACTGTTATAATGTAGGGGCGCTATTACACATCCGTGTTTTCACTGTTATACGGTAGAGGGCGCTATTACACATCTGTGTTTTCACTGTTATACGGTAGGGGTGTTATTACACATCTGTGTTTTCACTGTTATACGGTAGGGGCGCTATTACACATCTGTGTTTTCACTGTTATCACGGTAGGGGTGCTATTACACATCTGTGTTTTCACTGTTATACGGTAGGGGCGCTATTACACATCAGTGTTTTCAATGTTATACGGTAGGGGACCCTATTACACATCTGTGTTTTCACTGTTATACGGTAGGGGCGCTATTACACATCCGTGTTTTCACTGTTATACGGTAGGGTGCTATTACACATCTGTGTTTTCATTGTTATACGGTAGGGGGTGCTATTACACATCTGTGTTTTCACTGTTATACGGTAGGGGCGCTATTACACATCTGTGTTTTCACTGTTATACGGTAGGCGCTATTACACATCTGTGTTTCACTGTTATACGGTAGGGGCGCTATTACACATCTGTGTTTTCACTGTTATACGGTAGGGGTGCTATTACACATCTGTGTTTTCACTGTTATACGGTAGAGGCGCTATTACACATCTGTGTTTTCACTGTTATACTGTAGGGGCTATTAACACATCTGTGTTTTCACTGTTATACGGTAGGGGACCCTATTACACATCTGTGTTTTCACTGTTATACGGTAGGGGGCGCTATTACACATCTGTATTTCACTGTTATACGGTAGGGGTGCTATTACACATCTGTGTTTTACACTGTTATACGGTAGGGGCGCTATTACACATCTGTGTTTTCACTGTTATACGGTAGGGACCCTATTACACATCTGTGTTTTCACTGTTATACGGTATGGGGTGCTATTACACATCTGTGTTTTCACTGTTATACGGTAGGGGTGCTATTACACATCTGTGTTTTCACTGTTATACGGTAGGGGCGCTATTACACATCTGTGTTTTACACTGTTATACGGTAGGGCGCTATTACACATCTGTGTTTACACTGTTATACGTAGGGGACCCTATTACACATCTGTGTTTTCACTGTTATACGGTAGGGCGCTATTACACATCTGTGTTTACACTGTTATACGGTAGGGCGCTATTACACATCTGTGTTTTCACTGTTATACGGTAGGGCGCTATTACACATCTGTGTTTACACTGTTATACGGTAGGGGGCGCTATTACACATCTGTGTTTTCACTGTTATACGGTAGGGGACCCTATTACACATCTGTGTTTTCACTGTTATACGGTAGGGGGTGCTATTACACATCTGTGTTTTCACTGTTATACGGTAGGGGTGCTATTACACATCTGTGTTTTCACTGTTATACTGTAGGGGCGCTATTACACATCTGTGTTTTCACTGTTATACGGTAGGGTGCTATTACACATCTGTGTTTTCACTGTTATACTGTAGGGCGCTATAACACATCTGTGTTTTCACTGTTATACGGTAGAGCGCTATTACACATCTGTGTTTTCACTGTTATACTGTAGAGCGCTATTACACATCTGTGTTTTCACTGTTATACGGTAGGGGGGTGCTATTACACATCTGTGTTTTCACTGTTATACTGTAGGGGCGCTATTACACATCTGTGTTTTCACTGTTATACGGTAGGGGCGCTATTACACATCTGTGTTTTCACTGTTATACAGTAGGCGCTATTACACATCTGTGTTTTCACTGTTATACGGTAGGGCGCTATTACACATCTGTGTTTTCACTGTTATACGGTAGGGGGCGCTATTACACATCTGTGTTTTCACTGTTATACGGTAGAGGGCGCTATTACACATCTGTGTTTTCACTGTTATACGGTAGGGCGCTATTACACATCTGTGTTTTCACTGTTATAGGCGCTATTACACATCTGTGTTTTCACTGTTATACTGTAGGTGCGCTATTACACATCTGTGTTTTCACTGTTATACGGTAGAGGGCGCTATTACACATCTGTGTTTTCACTGTTATACGGTAGGCGCTATTACACATCTGTGTTTTCACTGTTATACGGTAGAGCGCTATTACACATCTGTGTTTTCACTGTTATACGGTAGGGGCGCTATTACACATCTGTGTTTTCACTGTTATACTGTAGAGCGCTATTACACATCTGTGTTTTCACTGTTATACGGTAGAGGGCGCTATTACACATCTGTGTTTTCACTGTTATACGGTAGAGGGCGCTATTACACATCTGTGTTTTCACTGTTATACGGTAGGCGCTATTACACATCTGTGTTTTCACTGTTATACTGTAGAGGCGCTATTACACATCTGTGTTTTCACTGTTATACGGTAGGCGCTATTACACATCTGTGTTTTCACTGTTATACGGTAGAGGGCGCTATTACACATCTGTGTTTTCACTGTTATACTGATGTAGGGGCGCTATTACACATCTGTGTTTTCACTGTTATACGGTAGCGCTATTACACATCTGTGTTTTCACTGTTATACGGTAGGCGCTATTACACATCTGTGTTTTCACTGTTATACGGTAGGGGGTGCTATTACACATCTGTGTTTTCACTGTTATACGGTAGGGGGCGCTATTACACATCTGTGTTTTCACTGTTATACGGTAGGGGCGCTATTACACATCTGTGTTTTCACTGTTATACGGTAGGGGGCGCTATTACACATCTGTGTTTTCACTGTTATACGGTAGGCGCTATTACACATCTGTGTTTTCACTGTTATACGGTAGGGGGCGCTATTACACATCTGTGTTTTCACTGTTATACGGTAGGGGCGCTATTACACATCTGTGTTTTCACTGTTATACGGTAGGGGCGCTATTACACATCTGTGTTTTCACTGTTATACGGTAGGGGGCGCTATTACACATCTGTGTTTTCACTGTTATACGGTAGGGACCCTATTACACATCTGTGTTTTCACTGTTATACGGTAGGGGCGCTATTACACATCTGTGTTTACACTGTTATACGGTAGGGGACCCTATTACACATCTGTGTTTTCACTGTTATACGGTAGGGGCGCTATTACACATCTGTGTTTTCACTGTTATACTGTAGGGGGCGCTATTACACATCTGTGTTTTCACTGTTATACGGTAGAGGCGCTATTACACATCTGTGTTTTCACTAGAATAAAATATGTTGTGTTCGTTCAAAATATTCATACAACTAAATATTTTAGGGGCCATGATAGTTTTGTGAAAATGATCAAAAAACACCAGAGGGGAAAGACTTGAACTTTCCCCAACACTGGAAATAACCCATTAAACAATACAGTAAATATTTAAGACATGTCTCCTTGCATGTATGGGTTCTGTGCTATTAAGCTGAGAACCTATACAGAACCACACAGTAACGCTTTTTCAGAAACTCGACTATAGGCCGTCAAACAGAGTGCTGCTGCGAGTGGACGACGCATTAAAGAACGTGTTGTCAGCTCTTCAGCAGGTGCATCTGATACAGTTTGTGAAATATTTTGGATTTATGAAACGTAAAGTCTACAGACACTGCTGCACAACAAAATAAAACTGCAACATTCGGAGCACGTTTGCCAGTTAATCTGAGAGGGGAATGTGTGATTCTCAAAACTCGGGTCAGACCTTTAGGATAGTTGCCAGGAATGTTGGTGTAGTTCCACTGTCCTCCCATCAGAGTCCATCGAGCCCAAATATCAGTGGACATAGTCTCGGTCATCCACCAGGCCTGCACAAACACACACACACACACACACATCATATCAGCAGGAACGAGACAAACACACTGAGTATCACTGAGCCATGCCGTCTCATCATGACTTCCAGAAGCTTCTCCTTTAGTGTGAATGTGGATCGTATCAGTATTGCTCTGTCCTGTGCCACACATTTCCTCCATATTTAAGAATTGTTACTGATTCTGAAGATGGAAAACGGCTAATGCAAAGCATGTAATTGTGAGCTGATGAATAATTGATGAGCGAGTGAGCGAGGCCCCGCCCTCCCTCGGAGAGTGTGATGTGTGTAACTCACGTTATGGATGGTGGCGGCCAGCAGCAGAGCGATACAGGTGAGGTGGAGGAGGAAGATGGCAGCGAGCAAAACCAACATGACTGACAGGGAGAGAGAAAACACACTTAAACTCAGAACCTCTCAACAGTAGCACATGAAGCCAGAGTGAAATCCGCCCACGTACAGAGGGTGTGTGAGTGTGTGTTCAGCAGGTATGAATGAGCGGATCAAGTGTTTTTTCAGCTAGATGGGTTGGAACATGTCTTCAGCATTGCACAGCACTGCCACTCCTTACAGAAGCGTCCCTCCTCTCATGCAGCCTCTCTGCCCTCTCCAGACGCTCCGATTCTCCTCGTTTCTCAGGATTTCCCATATACCACACAGAAGAACAGATGAAGATCTGGAATCCCTGACCAAACGCAGTAATCTCCACCGGACATGCGCTCACTGACAGAAACACACACTCACACAAACCAGCAGTTCTCAAGCCTGGAATCCCCTCAACGCTCCAGAGCGGTGGAGTTGAGAGACGTGAGAAGAGTTTCAGATCTTACCTGCTGAATAACAGAAGGCCGATCACTGGAGAAGAGCGACTGCACACTTCCAGATGTGATCTGTGTCCAACTGTAGCTCTTTACGCTCAACTATCCCTCCAGGAGCTCTCGAACTGGCCCCACCCCAGCCCCACCCAGGCCCCTCCTGGCCCCGCCCCTTTCCTTCATTACTGCCTTTACTCTGAGCTCTCTCACTGGCCCCTCCCTTGGCTCCGCCCAGACCCTCCCCTGGCCACACCCCCTCTCATTCCTGTAGTGTCTCTCTTTCTCAAAGGGTGTGGCGTTTGAGAAGGTCCAGACAAGCCCTTGTCCCGCCGGCTGTGTGTAACTGATAACTTCACCAATCACTGGCTCTCTCTCTCTCTCTCTCTCTCTCACACACACACACACACACACACAGCTGCATTTTCTTTCCTGTGTGATTCATTGGTAAATATTGTCCTGTACTGAGTGTGAATACAGACGGTCCACACCCTCTTACAGACCATCACTAACATCAACCGCTGAAACACACACACACACACACACACACACACACACACACACACACACACACACACACACACACACACACACACACACACACACACACACACACACACACACACACACACATCATTATTACTGTCAAATGTCTTGTGTGAACAGAATCAATGAGCTTTGGATGCGATTCAATCCATTGATTCCGTTGATCCATGTTTAATTATTAGAAATAGATCTGGGAAACGATATTATTCTACTGAGAGTCTCTATATGCTAGAATTCAGTTTGGCTTAGAAAAAGCTTTTCAGGAATGTCTCAAAAATTAAAAATGGGGGAAATTTTGAGATGTTGAAATAAGGCTTGGCGTCTGAGATACTTGTTGCCCAGATCCCTAAATACACCAAACACTTCAATTATTCCTATTGTTTGCTGTGTTTTTTTGTGAAATGTGTTTCTGTGATTCTCAGTGAGGAAACGCACACACACACACACACACACACCCTGTGTGACAGACACACACCCTAACGAGAAGACGAGAGCATTTACAAATGTTGTTCAACCAGATTTCACCTGCAGGACAGATACAACCTCACCTGAGCGTCAGAACACACACACACACACACACACACACACACACACACACACACACACACACACACACACACACACACACACACACACACGTCTTTGTGTAAGAACAAAAAAAGATCTGCGCTAACCGGGTGTTTAATCTGTTATGATCTTTATTTAAACATCATCTGTTATCCACCTTCAGTGCATGTGTGTGTGTGTGTGTGTGTCTGTGTGTGTGAGAGAGGAACATCAGACAGCATTTTGAAATTGTTTTTATTGTTGAGTGTTTGTGTTGAAATCCGGATGGGAATGTTTTGGACACTCCCATATTTCAGTGCTCATACTCACATGTTCACACACGCACACATGCGCGCACTCACTCACACACACACACACACACACACACACACTCACACACACACACACACACACACACACACACACACACACACACACACACACACACACACACACACACACACACACACACACACACACACTCACACACACACACACACACACACACACACACACACACACACACACACACACACACACACACACACACACACACACACACACACACACACACACACATGTTGTGTTTACATGTTTTATGGGGACATTCCATAGGCGTAATGCATTTTATACTGTACAAACCGTATTTTCTATCCCCCTACACTGCCCCTAAACCTACCCATCACACACACACACACACACACACACACACACACACACACACACACACACACACACACACTACCCATCACAGGAGACATGCTGCATTTTTACTTTTCAAAAACATCACTTACTGTGATTTATAAGATGTTTTCCTCATGGGGACCAAAAAATGTCCCCACAAGGACAAGGATTTTGGATATTGCCATCTTTGTGGGGACATTTTGTCCCCATACCGTAGGGATTACCAGTCCACACACACACACACACACACACACACACACACACACGTTCAAACCGCTCCTGTGCATCTCACACAGGTTTTCTTCTTCTCCTGACGTGTTTGTAACGCAGCCTGAGCTTTATGATAAGGCTTCAAATCTTCCATTGTTCTGTTGTGTAGCAGGAAGGACAGCTATGCGTCTCTCTCTCTCTCTCTCTCTCTCTCTCTCTCTCTGTCTCTCTCTCTCTCTCTCTGTCTCTCTCTGTCTCTCCCTCTCTCTCTCCCTCTCTCTGTCTCTCTCTGTCTCTCTCTGTCTCTCTCTGTCTCTCTCTCTCTCTCTCTCTCTCTCTCTCTCTCTCTCTCTCTCTCTCTCTCTCTCTCTCTCTCTGTCTCTCTCTCTCTCTCTCTCTCTCTCTCTCTGTCTCTCTCTCTCTCTCTCTCTCTCTCTCTCTCTCTCTGTCTCTCTCTCTCTCTCTCTCTCTCTCTCTCTCTCTCTCTCTCTCTCTCTCTCTCTCTCTGTCTCTCTCTGTCTCTCTCTGTCTCTCTCTCTCTCTCTCTCTCTCTCTCTCTCTGTCTCTCTCTGTCTCTCTCTCTCTCTCTCTCTCTCTCTCTCTGTCTCTCTCTGTCTCTCTCTCTCTCTCTCTCTCTCTCTCTCTCTCTCTGTCTCTCTCTCTGTCTCTCTCTCTCTCTCTCTCTCTCTCTCTCTCTCTCTCTCTCTCTCTCTCTCTCTCTCTCTCTCTCTCTCTCTCTCTCTCTCTGTGTGAATGACATCCAGACGTTCATATTTTTCCTCTGAGTTTAAAAGAAAACACATGCAGTTGCCAGGCAACTCAACATGACATGAGTCATCAGCCGCCGCCCCTCCACACTTCAGCACTGACACTCGGAGCGCCGGGACTCACTTCCCAACACATCCTCCTGCTCCCGAGGCCCTTTCACGCAGAGCCTCACTATTATTACTTATTCGGTTTATAATCAATTCAACTATACACTGAGTTATTACTGAAATTACTGATCTAAAGCCCACATTGTTACTGTATGATAATCGAAATATATCCTGTTGCATTATTTTCCTGTTTAACACTGTGAAGCTGCTTTGAAACAATCTGCATTGTTAAAAGCGCTATATAAATAAAGTTGACTTGACTTGATCACATTTATTTTATGAATTTAAAAAAATAAGTAGCTGGCACGACGATGCTCTGCAAGTCTGAAATACCTTGCGTAAAATCATTTAAAGAATTAAGGCCCATTCAAACCAGGAACGATAAATATATTGATAAGTATAATAATCACTATAATGAATGTAGCTGCAAGCAGCAGTTATTGGGGCCAAGCACAAAAAAGACGTGAAAAAGATCTGGCCCACGAGATCCTTTCCTGCAGAGTTGATCTCTGATCAAGCACACCTGAACATGCTGATCAGTGTCTTCAGATCATTAGACACTCGAAGGGAGGAGTGTTTGATCAGGAGCTCAACTCTGCAGTGCACTGGCCCTCCACGGCCAGATTTGAGGAACCCTGGTCAAGGAGGAGTTCAAAAACAAACATTTGCGGACAGGAATATTGAGCAAATGTGGTATCATACCGGGCAGAGTAGATGCAAAGGCTGCTCATCCTCCGAATCAGAGAGAGCAATTACCTGTGGCTGAAACGGAAAGCACCTTCGGCACATAGCCACGCCTTGGCTTGAGGATTGGGAGTGTTCAGCGAGTGCTTGAGAGGCTCCTACTCACTTGACTGAAGCCAAAGGGTGGCCTTGAGCGAAAGGGGCCAGCTGTGTGAAGCGGCTCCCTCTGAGGGCCCTGAGGAGTGCAGGTGAGGCAGGTTCAACCTTCTCCCTCAGGATCTGACACTGTTCCAGCTATGGGTGCCAAGCTTCGTTCCACCACAACTGGGCCACTAGAAGGACTGAGCATCTGTCCTTCATGATCCGTCTGAACATAGTTCATTTCTGAGGCAAAGAGTCTACTTCCGCTTGCCTGGAGAGGCTCCAAATCATCTGATTTATCAGCAGGTCAGAGTTTAGAGAGCGCAGTAGACGTGATGGAGTATAATGTGTTAAGATCTCACTTAAGTACTGGAGAGATAAACCATTTAGTGCTTTATAAGTAATAAGCAAGATTTTAAAATGTATGCGATGTTTAATAGGGAGCCAGTGCAGTGTTGACAGAACCGGGCTAATGTGTTCATACTTCCTGGTTCTAGTAAGAACTCGAGCTGCTGCGTTTTGGACCAGCTGGAGTTTGTTTATTAGGCGAGCAGGGCAACCACCCAGTAGAGCATTACAATAATCTAGCCTTGAGCTCATGAACGCATGTATTAACTGTTCAGCATTTTGCATTGAAAGCATGTGACGTAATTTAGATGATAATTATAACAATAACTATAATGATAACAATATTAGATTCCACACCAATGGACAAAAACTATAATGATAACTGTTTACCATCTGCCACTTTAAATGCTGGAGCTCTTTAAAGCAGGATGGATTCTGATTGGCTGCCAACAATTTGATTCCTCAGATTCCTTATAGTTGATATGTTTCTCTATTAGAGTTAGAGCGATTATTAAAGTGTTATGGTTATAGTTATTATAGGGATTATTAGAAGTTTGAAACAAAACAAAAAAAAGTTTGCATATGATCCAGTGCATGTGATTTGTTTTATGAAACCTAGAACTAGAATAGTGTGTAGTTCTGTTGGAGCGAGTAAATGGTTATTTTTTGGACCCACCACTAACCCAAGTCAATGAAATTTCAATGATTAAAGATTGGCTTTGTCATGTCTGACGTTTGTTTGTTCTAGATCACTCGACGTCACGGTCCGAACCCTTCATACAAGGTGCATCCCATTCACACACTTCTGCACTGTTCTGTGCTGTTATAAATAGTGTGATTAGTGTGTTCAGACTGAAAATACCCAGACGATGCACTTAATTAACCAGAAAGTGTGGAACGTTTGACACTTCTTGCATTCGGCTGTCATGGCTTTAATTATATATTCATAGGAAAGAGCTGAGAAAGTAACCCAATAACGCTCCTCCACTAGAGGGTTGAGCACACAGTGCAGAACTACAGAGATGCTGCCCTCTAGTGGCCACACTGCTGTACTGCACACACACTCGAGCACTCAGCGGATCGATGGGAAAGTGGGATTATTAACATATTACTATTTATTTATTTTCCTGCAGATTTATTTCATGTCAGTTTGAATTCTGTGATATATTGAGGATAATTGGAGTCCTTTAATCTGGTAAATTAACATAATCTTCATCTCTCTCCCACAGAGAACAGCACGATCTTCTCAGACCATCACCTAAGGACGTGTTTCCTGTCCTCTAATCCCAGGCTTGATGACTCCTGACCTCTGACCTCTCAACATCTGATGGAACTCACTCGACTGAGACAGGTTTGTGAAAGTGTCTTTAATGATTTAAAGTAAAAAAAACAAATGAAGTTTTAATCGTAATACAAGACATGATAATGAAATGTTCAGGGTGGGATTGTAACAGACGGTGTTCATGCAGAATTCAGAATGAAACGTTTCAGGAAATGAGTGCCGAAGTGATGACATCAGTTTGTCGGCCAACCCGGGAGTTAGCGGCGTGTGGGTTCCTCGATGAAAAGCCTGTGCATTTCCCCATAGACTTTTGGAAAATCGCAAAAAATCTGATCTGTGTTCAACTAAGAGTTATGACTCTTACACGTTTTGTCTATCAAGTTAATCCAAAATGTACAGATTTTGAAGCCTAAATAAAGCCGTGAGAAATAAAATGCTAACGGTAGGCTACAGCACACCAACATCATCATCAAGCCTCCTCAAACCCGCTCGCTCATTATGATCTGCGCTGCGTATGAACACTTATCCAGTTTTCATGAGAAATATTGCCGGTATTGTAAGGGCCAGCGTGAGGGACAAGGTTTATCGAGTCTCGGCAAGGAAAACTAGGGAGAGATAGAGGAATTATAATAGTATACAAACAATCTCTGAACAAGCGTAACACAGTTCAAATCCAAACATTGAATATAATAGATCTATATAATTTTCTAACAAAAACAAACTATATACGAATTGCAAAATCTGCACCGTCGAACTACAGTCTCTCCACAGAAATAAAGAACTGGTAATCGGTTTCCTTAATATCACAGAATTCTGTGTACAACAATATTTGGAAAAACTACAATTTGAAAGGACTAAATATATACCGTTATGCATATCAACTGAAAGATTTTTAAGACACAATAAAGTTTAAAAAAATCACAAGCAGGTTATAACTAATGTGTTTTATGTCATAGATCAAAACGTGAAAATATTTAGAGGCTTTGTTAACCACAGACCTTATTTCAGGCGATTTAGCAAAACCCCATAGATTTAGAGCGAGGGAACCGGAAGCGATAGAATGATAACTCATAACTTCGGCACTCTATGCAATCAGATGAAATGTGTAAACAGGCATATGCACATATTGCACTTTTACTAATGTTCTGGCACGGTTCTGTCAAACTTATGAACAAACGTTTATCCAGAGTTATCTGCTCTATAACGGTCTGAAAACGCATTTAAAAGCATTTAGTTGCGTCTTGTTTCAGAAGATTTGAATGAATAAAATGGAATGTTTCCTTAACGTTTACATAACCAAAAAAGACATATTTAAAACATGGTGCACACACAGTTGTGGTTCTTGAGCTGTGGACCTGATGAAAGTGTCCGTCCCTCCATCAGACAGACGAGTGGAGGCTCAGATCACATCAGTAGTACGATGGAGTCGAGTAGGCAGGAGAATTCAGACTGTTATAGAGAATGGAGCTGCAAATCAGTGCCCCCACCTGAGAGAGAGGGAGAGAGAGAGAGAGAGAGAGAGAGAGAGAGAGAGAGAGAGAGAGAGAGAGAGAGAGAGAGAGAGAGGGAGAGAGAGAGAGAGAGAGGGACTTTGACTTTACAGACCCTTTATTTTACATTAATTAAAACCAATTATCACATATCACATTCACATTACCACCGTATAAATATTGTATTCACTCAATAAATACCTTACATTACCAATTAAAACCAACCCTCCAAAACCACTCCCTATAACCAGTGCTTCCTTAACACACCATCTCCATTTGAAAAAAGGAACATTATTAATATGCTTGTAATATGTGTATTCTATAACCACTCGTGCTTCCACTAAAGATTTAAATAGAGCCACCATACAAATATCCCTTCCTGCATTTTTTTCCTGATGAGATTTCAAAATTGCTAATTTAGCTTGTCCCATTACAAAATTAGCAAGTACACATTGTTCTTGTAAGGATTTCCTATAACAACAGCCCAATATAAATAAACTATTAGTATACAGAAAACCCAATTTTGTTAGTATTTTTCTCAACAGTACAAAAATAGGATCAAGTCTAGGACAATCACAAAACATATGAAAAACTGTATCCAAAGCATCACAAAATGGACAATTTGATGCAACATTTTCATTCACTTTTGTAACAAACTTATTTGTGGCTAATATACAATGGATCAATCTCCACTGAAGATCCCCACACCTCTTAGTAATAGGAGATTTATACAAAAGTCTCCAAGATGGAAAAATGTCTTCAGATAAAGAAAGTTGAGGTCTCCATTTAGTATCAATTTTTCCTTTCAATTGATCCAAATGTAAAGTTTTGACACATATATGATATAATATTTTTTTCCCCATACAATCGAAAAACATTTTTCCATAACCCTTTAATAAGGAGGTACAACCAAAACTTTCATCAATTTGACAATCTTTAGGAATCACCTTTATCTGAGGAAAACTCAGCGATATATCACCATTCTTTAAAATATGATTTACAAAATTATCAATGGATAAAGGAAAAGAGGATTTAAGACCCTCACAAACCCTTCTATAATTCAACAGAATTCAAACCAACCTGATCAGCAAGTGACTGTATAGTTCTCCATTGGCCTCTGTTTATATCAATCAAATCAATAATTTTAGTAACACCCGCATTCAAGAATCTATTAATCAACGAATGGGATACATTTAATACAAGCTCAAAAAGAGGATTAAAAAAAGAGGTTCTTCCACTCCATAATGTTCATCGGCTATTCTTGATATTTCAAACAATTCCCATGATTTAAGAACTGAAGTATAAAAGCTCAATGACAAATCAGAACACTTTTTAACAAATGATCTCTGCATTAGAAATAATTGTTTATCAATACCAATTCCCCCAATATCTTTAAGTATAGACTTCCCATACACCACCCAGGGTACATCATTTGAGCTATACAATAATTTCTGCAATGTTTGCATCCTCATTGACAAAATCTTTGACTCCAGATGTATAAGCCCTTGACCCCCTTCTGCCACTGGAAGGTAAAGGACCCCTTGAGGAAGCCAATGACAGCCATTCCAGAAAAAATCAACCAATGCTTTTTGAACACTTTTAAGCAAATCTTTGGGAGGGTCTAAAACAGTAAACTTGTGCCACAACATTGAGGTTAAATTATTTATGACTAAACATCTTCCTCTAAAAGAAAGTTGTGAAATTAGCCATCTCCACCTCTGAAGTCTACCGCTTACACGATCAACTAATCCTCCCAGTTTTTCTTTTCATATTGATCATTTCCAAAATAAACTCCAAGCATTTTGAATCCATCCCTGCCCCACCTACACTGATTTGGCAACTTAGGAGGTTCACAAATTCGCCAGTCACCCATTAAAAACGATGTACACTTTTCCCAATTAATGCAAGCTGATGATGCTTTTTGAAAATTATTTAAAGAGGACATAAGTGCATTAACATCCTCAGAATTTTTTATAACTATCGTTAGATCATCAGCATATGCAATCAGTTTTATGGGAATTATTTCAGGGGAACCAGGAAGAGAAAGACCACATATCTGTTTCCTCAGACTAATTAAAAGAGGTTCTATAGACATTGCATAAAGGAGACCTGATAGAGGACAGCCTTGCCTTATGCCTCTAGTCACCGGAAATGATCTAGTCAGAGAGCCATTAATCTTAAGCATACTATAAATATCACTGTACAGCAGCTTAATACATGAAACAAAATATGGACCAAATCCAAAAGCTTCCAGAGTCCTAAACATGTAGTGATGGTCCACTCTGTCAAAAGCCTTTTCCTGGTCCAAAGACAGTAAACCAATGTCCAACTTATGATGTTTTGCAATTGAAATGATGTCTCTCACCAAAAATAAATTATCAAATATTGTCCGTTTAGGGATACAAAAAGTTTGATCCACGTGGATTATGGTTGCCATGTGCTGTTTGAGTCTATTAGTCAATGTTTTTGACAGGATTTTAAAATCAACACATAAAAGTGAGACTGGTCGCCAGTTTTTGAGGCATCCAAGGTCCCCTTTTTTAGGGATCAATGTCAATAATGCCCTCCGGCAACTCAAAGGCAAAATCCCTTCATTAATGCATCCTAAAAGAACATTATACATATCTTGGCGATTATATCCCAAAAACATTTGTAGAATTCCACTGAAAGTCCATCTAACCCAGGTGACTTCCCGAGGCTCAGCTCCTGCACAGCCTGTGAAACCTCAGAGAAAGTTATAGGATTGTCAAGCTGGGTCTGCTCATTCTCCAAATGTTCGCAAATCCTGTAGAAATTGATCTGTTGCTGAATCATCACACTGATCAGAGCAATACAAATCCTCATAGAAAGAAATGGCACAAGACTGAATCTCCTGTTGATTAGTTGTCACCGACCATTAGGAAGTTTTAGTCGATGAAACTGTTTCTGTTCCATTGGCTTTTTTTTTTCAAGGCCAAAAAAAAATGTGGTTGAAGCATCCATTTCATTAAATTGGGAAAATCTAGTTCTTAAAAACGCAAATTTTCCTCTTTCCTCCAACAGGTTTTTCAGAAGCAACTTATTCTCTTTGATGTGATCAATAGAAGTCAAGTCGTCATGAAAACTACTGACGCTTTGTTCAAGGATGCTTCTTTCAAGAGTCTTCATTTTTTCTTTTAGGCTTCCGATGCTTTGCACTGTGTATTGTTGGCAAAAGATCTTTATGTGGACCTTTCCAATGTCCCACCATTGACTTAGAGATTTAAATCTATTTCTCTCTTCTCCAAGATTCCCAAAAGAGATTAAAAGATTGAAGAAAGTTGTGATCTTGCAGAAGCATATTATTGAAACGCCAGTGTGATTTATAGATTTTAGAAGATGCAACAGAAACAGACATTGAAAAGTAATGGTGATCAGACAAGAAAGATGGAGAAATACAGCTATTAAAGAACCGATCTCTATGTCTTTTTCTAACATAGAAACGATCCAGTCTGGCTCCAGATAAATTATTTGAATTTCTTTTTAACCAAGTATATTGTCTGATTCCAGGAAATGTCTCCCTCCATAAATCAATCAATTCATGGTGATTAATCAGATTTTTAAAAATCCTAGCAGATAATGGATGGGGTTCATCATGATTTCTATCCAAATCTGGATTTGTGGTGCAATTAAAATCACCCCCCATTACTACAACATTATCTTGAGGACACTGCAACAAAGCATCAGAAAGCTTTCCAAAAAAAAATACACGCTCCTGACCAACACTTGGTGCATAAACATTGAAGAAAGTGAAATCAATTTCATCAAGAGTAATATCTACACGCAAAATTCTACCAGGCAAAATCTCTAGCATTACTGGTTGGTTACCAATACGTGATGAAAAAAGAATAGCAATACCTGCACTTAAATTCGTTCCATGACTCAAAAGTGCAGTGCCCTTCCAATCTCCAAACCAGTGTGCCTGATTTTGTGGATCTGTATGGGTTTCTTGAAGCAAGATTATATCTGCTTTTTTTAAGATTAAATAATCAAATAAGGCAGCTCTCTTTGCTGTGCCCCTGCAACCATTAATATTAAAGGTCGATGTTTAAAAAGTCATCTGATGAATAAAGATGGGGCAGAAAAAACCCAAAAGATAAATGCATGTAGAATCATAAATGTATTAATATTCTTATGACAAATTTTCAATCTTTTCTTGACAGCACTCATATGCTTTTTAAGTCTATAACGTTTAGGCTGATCAAGTTCGTCAAGTGTAGCTTTTCTCATTGCCGAGAAACGGATTCAACAAAAGTTTTAAGTCAGGAAAATATGTCTCTAATTTTGGTCTTCGCTGATTAAATGTAGCATCAAGAAAATTATGAATCTGTTGAACAGAATAAAGAGACTTCAGTTTAGAACTGGAGGTCTTTCCTTCAGAATGTCCTTGAGAATTCATTTCAGTCTCATCTACTTCATCTGATGTAGCACTATCTGACTCATAATCAATCATCTGGGATTCACATTGTTCTTGTTCTAACAGTGGGTCCATAATATTTTGAGACAAATTGTCAACCAACATTTCTGTCTCCCCACAGACTTAATCTGTTCGCCAGGATCATTTGATTCATTTTCCCCAGCAACAACTATTGCAGAATCATTGCAAATGCTTACTCCAGTAATCAACTGAGCATCTGTATCCACAGAAATTTCAGTTGCATTCACATTGCTTTCTGCTTCAAGTTCAATGTGATGTTCTCTATCATCAGACAGAGTCAACACTTCAGTTTGTTCAACGTTCTCCCTATTGCTAATTACACTCAGACCATGGTTTTCTGGTGCTGGATTTACAATTTGTTGTACATTGACAAGTTCACCATTCCCAACAACACTCTCAGCCTCAGTATCCAATGGACAAGACTGCTTTATATGTCCATATCTGCCACAATTGAAACATTTCATCGACTCTGTGCTAATAAATACGTGTAATCCTTGCCTTGTAAATTTAACTTGGCAGAAACATTTAGGGACTGACAATCTGCGTTCAACACCATGTGTGTTTGGCGCCTGAAAGACATGACATGTTTTAAATCAGGGTTTTTTAGGCCAAGACGGATCAATTTTATCGGGCCCACCAGTTTGCCATAACGACCAAGTAAGCGCTCCAATGATTCGTTAGAGACAAACGGGCGGTACATTAGACAACATCACTTTTTTTGCCAAGTTAGATAGCGGTAAAACTGGCAAGAAAACATCCCTTACAAACAAGCCACTCTCAACCAAAACATCTACCATCGGCTCCTCTTTAAGAAAAACCACAATGGCTTTATTCATTCTAGATGCCGATAAGATATTACGAGCACCTATTTCACCTCCGATAGCATTTAAAACATCCTCGACTGTGATTGATTTATCCACGCATTTACATCCATGCCGTGCCGTTAAAGATGAAAAACCATCAGACTCGATACCCATTGCGGCAACACTTCACACACAAACAGTACACCTTCAAACTATTGATCAAGCTACAAGTAGGAAAAGTAAAGAAAACTTACGAAGAGAAACTCGTCAGCACTCACTCAGACACTCACACACCTCCCACCGTCACTCATCCACGCACGCAACCGGAAGAGAGAGAGAGAGAGAGAGAGAGAGAGAGAGAGAGAGAGAGAGCGAGAGAGAGAGAGGGAGAGAGAGAGTTATATCTGCTGCACTGCCGGAGGAGCATGAGCGGGAGGAAACATGACTGATGACGGTGGGGAGGAGAGCAGCAGGTATGCAGGAGGAGAAGCGTGAGGCTGAGAGATGTGTCTGCTCAGGACAACACTGCAAACCAGCGCCACCGTCTGATGAGGAGCAGGAACACATGAGACAAACACAAAGACAGGCGATCAGCATGCGTGTGTGTGTGTGTGTGTGTGTGTGAACGGATATAAACTCCAGTGTGTGTTCGGATAAACTCACCATGATTCCTGCCGTCCCGAGAAACCCACCCAACACCAGAGGAGCGTTTGATTTGAACATGTCCTGGATCACATAGGGACAGCTCTAACACACACACACACACACACACACACACACACACACACACACACACACACACACACACACACACACACACACACACACACACACACACACACACACACACACACAGATGAGCGTCTGCTTCATTCCTCTAACATCTCACATGCAGCAATAAAAGAACCTTCACATCATGGATGATCACTATGATGATAAGGATATAGTTTTAAAAATCATTCTAAATGTAAAAGAATAGAAGAGTCCACGACTGTAATGATAATGGCACAAGAGGAATCAGTTTCAATATTTCCCAGCAGATTAACCATAAAAACATGAACAGCGAATCAGAATCCAGCCTGCTTTAACGAGCTGAAGCAATCTATTATAATTATTATTTATAATCAGAATCCAGTCCGCTGGTGTGAACACTAATATAGATATCATTATAGTTATCGTCGCTGGTTTGAACACTAATATAGATATCATTACAGTTATCGTCCACTGGTGTGAACACTAATATAGATATTGTTATAGTTATCATCCGCTGGTGTGAACACTAATATAGTTATCGTTATAGTTATCGTCGCTGGTGTGAACACTAATATAGATATCGTTACAGTTATCGTCCGCTGGTGTGAACACTAATATAGTTATCATAATAGTTATCATCCGCTGGTGTGAACACTAATATAGTTATCGTTACAGTTATCATCCGCTGGTGTGAACACTAATATAGTTATCGTTATAGTTATCATCCGCTGGTGTGAACACTAATATTGTTATTGTATAGTTATCGTCGCTGGTGTGAACACTAATATAGTTATCGTTATAGTTATCGTCGCTGGTGTGAACACTAATATAGATATCGTTACAGTTATCGATCCGCTGGTGTGAACACTAATATAGTTATCGTTATAGTTATCGTCGCTGGTGTGAACACTAATATAGTTATTGTTATAGTTATCGCCGCTGGTGTGAACACTAATATAGATATCATTATAGTTATCGATCCGCTGGTGTGAACACTAATATAGTTATCATAATAGTTATCATCCGCTGGTGTGAACACTAATATAGTTATCGTTATAGTTATCGTCCGCTGGTGTGAACACTAATATAGTTATTGTTATAGTTATCGTCGCTGGTGTGAACACTAATATAGTTATTGTTATAGTTATCGTCCGCTGGTGTGAACACTAATATAGTTATCGTTATAGTTATCATCCGCTGGTGTGAACACTAATATAGTTATCGTTATAGTTATCGTCGCTGGTTTGAACACTAATATAGTTATCGTTATAGTTATCGTCCGCTGGTGTGAACACTAATATAGTTATTGTTATAGTTATCGCCCGCTGGTGTGAACACTAATATAGTTATCGTTATAGTTATCGTCCGCTGGTGTGAACACTAATATAGTTATCGTTATAGTTATCATCCGCTGGTGTGAACACTAATATAGTTATTGTTATAGTTATCGTCCGCTGGTGTGAACACTAATATAGTTAGTTATAGTTATCATCCGCTGGTGTGAACACTAATATAGTTATCGTTACAGTTATCATCCACTGGTGTGAACACTAATATAGTTATTGTTATAGTTATCGTCGCTGGTGTGAACACTAATATAGTTATTGTTATAGTTATCGCTGGTGTGAACACTAATATAGTTATCGTTACAGTTATCATCCGCTGGTGTGAACACTAATATAGTTATCGTTATAGTTATCGTCGCTGGTGTGAACACTAATATAGTTATTGTTATAGTTATCGTCCGCTGGTGTGAACACTAATATAGTTATCGTTATAGTTATCATCCGCTGGTGTGAACACTAATATAGATATCATTACAGTTATCATCCGTGGTGTGAACACTAATATAGATATCGTTACAGTTATCATCCGCTGGTGTGAACACTAATATAGATATCATTACAGTTATCGCCCGCTGGTGTGAACACTAATATAGTTATCGTTATAGTTATCGTCCGCTGGTGTGAACAGTAATATAGTTATCGTTACAGTTATCGTCCGCTGGTGTGAACACTTATATTGTTATTGTTATAGTTATCGATCCGCTGGTTTGAACACTAATATAGTTATCATAATAGTTATCATCCGCTGGTGTGAACACTAATATAGTTATCGTTATAGTTATCATCCGCTGGTGTGAACACTAATATAGTTATCGTTATAGTTATCGTCGCTGGTGTGAACACTAATATAGATATCGTTACAGTTATCGTCCGCTGGTGTGAACACTAATATAGTTATCATATAGTTATCATCCGCTGGTGTGAACACTAATATAGTTATTGTTATAGTTATCGTCCGCTGGTGTGAACACTAATATAGATATCATTATAGTTATCGTCCGCTGGTGTGAACACTAATATAGTTATCATAATAGTTATCGTCCGCTGGTGTGAACACTAATATAGTTATCGTTATAGTTATCGTCCGCTGGTGTGAACACTAATATAGTTATTGTTATAGTTATCGTCGCTGGTGTGAACACTAATATAGTTATTGTTATAGTTATCGTCCGCTGGTGTGAACACTAATATAGTTATCGTTATAGTTATCATCCGCTGGTGTGAACACTAATATAGTTATCGTTATAGTTATCGTCCGCTGGTTTGAACACTAAGTTATCATCCGCTGGTTTGAACACTAATAAGTTATTGTTATAGTTATCGCCCGCTGGTGTGAACACTAATATAGTTATCGTTATAGTTATCGTCCGCTGGTGTGAACACTAATATAGTTATTGTTATAGTTATCATCCGCTGGTGTGAACACTAATATAGTTATTGTTATAGTTATCGTCGCTGGTGTGAACACTAATATAGTTATCGTTATAGTTATCATCCGCTGGTGTGAACACTAATATAGTTATCGTTACAGTTATCATCCACTGGTGTGAACACTAATATAGTTATTGTTATAGTTATCGTCCGCTGGTGTGAACACTAATATAGTTATTGTTATAGTTATCGTCCGCTGGTGTGAACACTAATATAGTTATCGTTATAGTTATCATCCGCTGGTGTGAACACTAATATAGTTATCGTTATAGTTATCGCCCGCTGGTGTGAACACTAATATAGTTATTGTTATAGTTATCGTCCGCTGGTGTGAACACTAATATAGTTATCGTTACAGTTATCATCCGCTGGTGTGAACACTAATATAGTTATCATTACAGTTATCATCCGCTGGTGTGAACACTAATATAGTTATCGTTATAGTTATCGTCCGCTGGTGTGAACACTAATATAGATATCATTATAGTTATCGTCCGCTGGTGTGAACACTAATATAGTTATCGTTATAGTTATCGTCCGCTGGTGTGAACACTAATATAGTTATTGTTATAGTTATCGTCCGCTGGTGTGAACACTAATATTGTTATTGTTATAGTTATCGTCCGCTGGTTTGAACAATAATATAGTTATCATATAGTTATCATCGCTGGTGTGAACACTAATATAGTTATTGTTATAGTTATCGTCCACTGGTTTGAACACTAATATAGTTATCATAATAGTTATCGTCCGCTGGTTTGAACACTAATATAGTTATCATAATAGTTATCGACCGCTGGTGTGAACACTAATATAGTTATTGTATAGTTATCGTCCGCTGGTGTGAACACTAATATAGTTATCGTTACAGTTATCGTCCGCTGGTGTGAACACTAATATAGATATCATTACAGTTATCATCCGCTGGTGTGAACACTAATATAGTTATCGTTATAGTTATCATCTGCTGGTGTGAACACTAATATAGATATCGTTATAGTTATCGATCGCTGGTGTGAACACTAATATAGATTATCGTTATAGTTATCGATCCGCTGGTGTGAACACTAATATAGTTATCATTACAGTTATCGTCCGCTGGTGTGAACACTAATATAGTTATCGTTATAGTTATCGTCGCTGGTGTGAACAGTAATATAGTTATCGTTACAGTTATCGTCCGCTGGTGTGAACACTAATATTGTTATTGTTATAGTTATCACCGCTGGTTTGAACACTAATATAGTTATCATAATAGTTATCGATCCGCTGGTGTGAACACTAATATAGTTATTGTTATAGTTATCGTCTGGTTTGAACACTAATATAGTTATCATAATAGTTATCATCCGCTGGTGTGAACACTAATATTGTTATTGTTATAGTTATCGTCCGCTGGTTTGAACACTAATATAGTTATCATAATAGTTATCATCCGCTGGTGTGAACACTAATATAGTTATTGTTATAGTTATCGCCCGCTGGTGTGAACACTAATATAGTTATTGTTATAGTTATCGTCCGCTGGTGTGAACACTAATATAGTTATTGTTATAGTTATCGTCGCTGGTGTGAACACTAATATAGTTATTGTTATAGTTATCGCTGGTGTGAACACCAATATAGTTATCGTTATAGTTATCGTCCGCTGGTGTGAACACTAATATAGTTATCATTACAGTTATCGTCCACTGGTGTGAACACTAATATTGTTATTGTTATAGTTATCATCCGCTGGTGTGAACACTAATATAGTTATTGTTATAGTTATCGTCCGCTGGTGTGAACACTAATATAGTTATTGTTATAGTTATCATCCGCTGGTGTGAACACTAATATAGTTATTGTTATAGTTATCGATCACTGGTGTGAACACTAATATAGATATCGTTATAGTTATCGTCCGCTGGTGTGAACACTAATGTAGTTATTGTTATAGTTATCGTCCGCTGGTGTGAACACTAATATAGTTATCATTACAGTTATCGTCCGCTGGTGTGAACACTAATATAGATATCGTTATAGTTATCATCCGCTGGTGTGAACACTAATATAGTTATTGTTATAGTTATCATCCGCTGGTGTGAACACTAATATAGTTATCGTTACAGTTATCATCCGCTGGTGTGAACACTAATATAGTTATTGTATAGTTATCATCCGCTGGTGTGAACACTAATATAGTTATCGTTACAGTTATCATCCGCTGGTGTGAACACTAATATTGTTATTGTATAGTTATCATCCGCTGGTGTGAACACTAATATTGTTATTGTTATAGTTATCATCTGCTGGTGTGAACACTAATATAGATATCGTTATAGTTATCGTCCGCTGGTGTGAACACTAATATAGTTATCATTACAGTTATCGTCCGCTGGTGTGAACACTAATATAGTTATCGTTATAGTTATCATCCGCTGGTGTGAACACTAATATAGTTATTGTTATAGTTATCATCCGCTGGTGTGAACACTAATATAGCTATCATTACAGTTATCATCCGCTGGTGTGAACACTAATATAGTTATCGTTACAGTTATCATCCGCTGGTGTGAACACTAATATAGTTATCGTTATAGTTATCATCTGCTGGTGTGAACACTAATATAGATATCGTTATAGTTATCGCCCGCTGGTGTGAACACTAATATAGTTATTGTTATAGTTATCGCCCGCTGGTGTGAACACTAATATAGTTATCATTACAGTTATCCCGCTGGTGTGAACACTAATATAGTTATCGTTATAGTTATCATCTGCTGGTGTGAACACTAATATAGATATCGTTATAGTTATCATCGCTGGTGTGAACACTAATATAGATATCGTTATAGTTATCGCCCGCTGGTGTGAACACTAATATAGTTATCATTACAGTTATCGTCCGCTGGTGTGAACACTAATATAGTTATCGTTATAGTTATCGTCCGCTGGTGTGAACACTAATATAGTTATCGTTACAGTTATCGTCCGCTGGTGTGAACACTTAATATTGTTATTGTTATAGTTATCATCCGCTGGTTTGAACACTAATATAGTTATCATAATAGTTATCGATCCGCTGGTGTGAACACTAATATAGTTATTGTTATAGTTATCGCGCTGGTTTGAACACTAATATAGTTATCATATAGTTATCGCCCGCTGGTGTGAACACTAATATTGTTATTGTTATAGTTATCGTCCGCTGGTTTGAACACTAATATAGTTATCATAATAGTTATCGTCCGCTGGTGTGAACACTAATATAGTTATTGTTATAGTTATCATCCGCTGGTGTGAACACTAATATAGTTATTGTTATAGTTATCGTCCGCTGGTGTGAACACTAATATAGTTATTGTTATAGTTATCGTCCGCTGGTGTGAACACTAATATAGTTATTGTTATAGTTATCGTCCGCTGGTGTGAACACTAATATAGATATCGTTATAGTTATCGCCGCTGGTGTGAACACTAATATAGTTATCATTACAGTTATCGCCCACTGGTGTGAACACTAATATTGTTATTGTTATAGTTATCATCCGCTGGTGTGAACACTAATATAGTTATTGTTATAGTTATCGTCCGCTGGTGTGAACACTAATATAGTTATTGTTATAGTTATCATCCGCTGGTGTGAACACTAATATAGTTATTGTTATAGTTATCGCCCACTGGTGTGAACACTAATATAGATATCGTTATAGTTATCGTCCGCTGGTGTGAACACTAATGTAGTTATTGTTGTTATAGTTATCGCTGGTGTGAACACTAATATAGTTATCATTACAGTTATCATCGCTGGTGTGAACACTAATATAGTTATCGTTATAGTTATCATCTGCTGGTGTGAACACTAATATAGATATCGTTATAGTTATCGTCCGCTGGTGTGAACACTAATATAGATATCGTTATAGTTATCGTCGCTGGTGTGAACACTAATATAGTTATCATTACAGTTATCGTCCGCTGGTGTGAACACTAATATAGTTATCGTTATAGTTATCGTCCGCTGGTGTGAACAGTAATATAGTTATCGTTACAGTTATCGCCCGCTGGTGTGAACACTTAATATTGTTATTGTTATAGTTATCATCCGCTGGTTTGAACACTAATATAGTTATCATAATAGTTATCACCGCTGGTGTGAACACTAATATAGTTATTGTTATAGTTATCGTCCGCTGGTTTGAACACTAATATAGTTATCATAATAGTTATCGTCCGCTGGTGTGAACACTAATATTGTTATTGTTATAGTTATCGTCCGCTGGTTTGAACACTAATATAGTTATCATAATAGTTATCGCCGCTGGTGTGAACACTAATATAGTTATTGTTATAGTTATCGTCCGCTGGTGTGAACACTAATATAGTTATTGTTATAGTTATCGTCCGCTGGTGTGAACACTAATATAGTTATTGTTATAGTTATCATCCGCTGGTGTGAACACTAATATAGTTATTGTTATAGTTATCGTCCGCTGGTGTGAACACCAATATAGATATCGTTATAGTTATCGTCGCTGGTGTGAACACTAATATAGTTATCATTACAGTTATCGTCACTGGTGTGAACACTAATATTGTTATTGTTATAGTTATCATCCGCTGGTGTGAACACTAATATAGTTATTGTTATAGTTATCGTCCGCTGGTGTGAACACTAATATAGTTATTGTTATAGTTATCATCCGCTGGTGTGAACACTAATATAGTTATTGTTATAGTTATCGTCACTGGTGTGAACACTAATATAGATATCGTTATAGTTATCGATCGCTGGTGTGAACACTAATGTAGTTATTGTTATAGTTATCATCCGCTGGTGTGAACACTAATATAGTTATCATTACAGTTATCGTCCGCTGGTGTGAACACTAATATAGTTATATGTTATAGTTATCATCCGCTGGTGTGAACACTAATATAGTTATTGTTACAGTTATCATCCGCTGGTGTGAACACTAATATAGTTATCCAGTTATCATCCGCTGGTGAACACTAATATAGTTATTGTATAGTTATCATCCGCTGGTGTGAACACTAATATAGTTATCGTTATAGTTATCATCCGCTGGTGTGAACACTAATATTGTTATTGTATAGTTATCATCCGCTGGTGTGAACAGTAATATTGTTATTGTTATAGTTATCATCTGCTGGTGTGAACACTAATATAGATATCGTTATAGTTATCATCCGCTGGTGTGAACACTAATATAGTTATCATTACAGTTATCGTCCGCTGGTGTGAACACTAATATAGTTATCGTTATAGTTATCGTCCGCTGGTGTGAACACTAATATAGTTATCGTTACAGTTATCATCCGCTGGTGTGAACACTAATATAGCTTATCATTACAGTTATCATCCGCTGGTGTGAACAGTAATATAGTTATCATTACAGTTATCGTCCGCTGGTGTGAACACTAATATTGTTATTGTTATAGTTATCGCTGGTGTGAACACTAATATAGTTATTGTTATAGTTATCGTCCGCTGGTTTGAACACTAATATAGTTATTGTTATAGTTATCATCCGCTGGTTTGAACACTAATATAGTTATCATAATAGTTATCGTCCGCTGGTGTGAACACTAATATTGTTATTGTTATAGTTATCATCGCTGGTTTGAACACTAATATAGTTATCATAATAGTTATCATCCGCTGGTGTGAACACTAATATAGTTATTGTTATAGTTATCGTCGCTGGTGTGAACACTAATATAGTTATTGTTATAGTTATCGTCCGCTGGTGTGAACACTAATATAGTTATTGTTATAGTTATCGTCCGCTGGTGTGAACACTAATATAGTTATTGTTATAGTTATCGTCGCTGGTGTGAACACTAATATAGATATCGTTATAGTTATCGATCGCTGGTGTGAACACTAATATAGTTATCATTACAGTTATCGCCCACTGGTGTGAACACTAATATTGTTATTGTTATAGTTATCATCCGCTGGTGTGAACACTAATATAGTTATTGTTATAGTTATCGCCCGCTGGTGTGAACACTAATATAGTTATTGTTATAGTTATCGTCCGCTGTTGTGAACACTAATATAGTTATTGTTATAGTTATCGCTGGTGTGAACACTAATATAGTTATCGTTATAGTTATCGTCCGCTGGTGTGAACACTAATGTAGTTATTGTTATAGTTATCGTCCGCTGGTGTGAACACTAATATTGTTATTGTTATAGTTATCATCCGCTGGTGTGAACACTAATATTGTTATTGTATAGTTATCATCCGCTGGTGTGAACACTAATATTGTTATTGTTATAGTTATCGTCCGCTGGTTTGAACACTAATATTGTTATTGTTATAGTTATCATCCGCTGGTGTGAACACTAATATAGTTATTGTTATAGTTATCGTCGCTGGTGTGAACACCAATATAGATATCGTTATAGTTATCGTCCGATGGTGTGAACACTAATATAGTTATCATTACAGTTATCGTCACTGGTGTGAACACTAATATTGTTATTGTTATAGTTATCATCCGCTGGTGTGAACACTAATATAGTTATTGTTATAGTTATCGTCCGCTGGTGTGAACACTAATATAGTTATTGTTATAGTTATCATCCGCTGGTGTGAACACTAATATAGTTATTGTTATAGTTATCATCCGCTGGTGTGAACACTAATATAGATATGTTATAGTTATCGATCCGCTGGTGTGAACACTAATGTAGTTATTGTTATAGTTATCGCCCGCTGGTGTGAACACTAATATAGTTATCATTACAGTTATCGTCGCTGGTGTGAACACTAATATAGATATCGTTATAGTTATCATCTGCTGGTGTGAACACTAATATAGATATCGTTATAGTTATCGCCCGCTGGTGTGAACACTAATATAGATTATCGTTATAGTTATCGTCCGCTGGTGTGAACACTAATATAGTTATCATTACAGTTATCGTCCGCTGGTGTGAACACTAATATAGTTATCGTTATAGTTATCGTCCGCTGGTGTGAACAGTAATATAGTTATCGTTACAGTTATCGTCCGCTGGTGTGAACACTTATATTGTTATTGTTATAGTTATCGTCTGGTTTGAACACTAATATAGTTATCATAATAGTTATCGACCGCTGGTGTGAACACTAATATAGTTATTGTTATAGTTATCGTCCGCTGGTTTGAACACTAATATAGTTATCATAATAGTTATAGTTATCGCTGGTGTGAACACTAATATATTGTTATTGTTATAGTTATCGTCCGCTGGTTTGAACACTAATATAGTTATCATAATAGTTATCGTCTGGTGTGAACACTAATATAGTTATTGTTATAGTTATCGTCCGCTGGTGTGAACACTAATATAGTTATTGTTATAGTTATCGTCGCTGGTGTGAACACTAATATAGTTATTGTTATAGTTATCGTCCGCTGGTGTGAACACTAATATAGTTATTGTTATAGTTATCGTCCGCTGGTGTGAACACCAATATAGATATCGTTATAGTTATCGTCCGCTGGTGTGAACACTAATATAGTTATTGTTACAGTTATCGTCCACTGGTGTGAACACTAATATTGTTATTGTTATAGTTATCATCCGCTGGTGTGAACACTAATATAGTTATTGTTATAGTTATCGTCCGCTGGTGTGAACACTAATATAGTTATTGTTATAGTTATAGATCGCTGGTGTGAACACTAATATAGTTATTGTTATAGTTATCGCCCGCTGGTGTGAACACTAATATAGATATCGTTATAGTTATCGATCCGCTGGTGTGAACACTAATGTAGTTATTGTTATAGTTATCGTCGCTGGTGTGAACACTAATATTGTTATTGTTATAGTTATCATCCGCTGGTGTGAACACTAATATTGTTATTGTATAGTTATCATCCGCTGGTGAACACTAATATTGTTATTGTTATAGTTATGATCCGCTGGTTTGAACACTAATATTGTTATTGTTATAGTTATCATCGCTGGTGAACACTAATATAGTTATTGTTATAGTTATCATCCGCTGGTGTGAACACCAATATAGTTATCGTTATAGTTATCATCGATGGTGTGAACACTAATATAGTTATCATTACAGTTATCGTCCGCTGGTGTGAACACTA
Organism: Gobiocypris rarus; assembly: GCA_023029165.1. Taxonomy (NCBI): domain Eukaryota; kingdom Metazoa; phylum Chordata; class Actinopteri; order Cypriniformes; family Gobionidae; genus Gobiocypris; species Gobiocypris rarus. The sequence goes on from CM040934.1 coordinate 47,430,218, forward strand.
ATATTGTTATTGTTATAGTTATCATCCGCTGGTGTGAACACTAATATAGTTATTGTTATAGTTATCGCCCGCTGGTGTGAACACTAATATAGTTATTGTTATAGTTATCATCCGCTGGTGTGAACACTAATATAGTTATTGTTATAGTTATCGTCCGCTGGTGTGAACACTAATATAGTTATCGTTATAGTTATCATCCGCTGGTGTGAACACTAATGTAGTTATTGTTATAGTTATCATCCGCTGGTGTGAACACTAATATAGTTATCATAGTTATCGTCCGCTGGTGTGAACACTAATATAGTTATTGTTATAGTTATCATCCGCTGGTGTGAACACTAATATAGTTATTGTTATAGTTATCATCCGCTGGTGTGAACACTAATATAGATATTGTTATAGTTATCATCGCTGGTGTGAACACTAATATAGTTATTGTTATAGTTATCGATCCGCTGGTGTGAACACTAATATAGTTATCGTTACAGTTATCATCCGCTGGTGTGAACACTAATATTGTTATTGTATAGTTATCATCCGCTGGTGTGAACAGTAATATTGTTATTGTTATAGTTATCATCTGCTGGTGTGAACACTAATATAGTTATTCGTTATAGTTATCGTCCGCTGGTGTGAACACTAATATAGTTATTGTTATAGTTATCATCCGCTGGTGTGAACACTAATATAGTTATTGTTATAGTTATCGTCCGCTGGTGTGAACACTAATATAGTTATCGTAGTTATCATCCGCTGGTGTGAACACTAATATAGTTATCATTACAGTTATCATCCGCTGGTGTGAACAGTAATATAGTTATCGTTATAGTTATCGTCCGCTGGTGTGAACACTAATATTGTTATTGTTATAGTTATCGTCGCTGGTGTGAACACTAATATAGTTATTGTTATAGTTATCGTCGCTGGTGTGAACACTAATATTGTTATTGTATAGTTATCATCCGCTGGTGTGAACACTAATATTGTTATTGTTATAGTTATCGACGCTGGTGTGAACACTAATATTGTTATTGTTATAGTTATCGTCGCTGGTGTGAACACTAATATAGTTATCGTTACAGTTATCATCGCTGGTGTGAACACTAATATTGTTATTGTTATAGTTATCATCCGCTGGTGTGAACACTAATATTGTTATTGTTATAGTTATCGACCGCTGGTGTGAACACTAATATTGTTATTGTATAGTTATCATCCGCTGGTGTGAACACTAATATTGTTATTGTTATAGTTATCGTCCGCTGGTGTGAACACTAATATTGTTATTGTATAGTTATCATCCGCTGGTGTGAACACTAATATAGTTATCATTACAGTTATCATCCGCTGGTGTGAACAGTAATATAGTTATCGTTACAGTTATCGTCCGCTGGTGTGAACACTAATATTGTTATTGTATAGTTATCATCCGCTGGTGTGAACACTAATATTGTTATTGTTATAGTTATCGACGCTGGTGAACACTAATATAGTTATTGTTATAGTTATCGTCCGCTGGTTTGAACACTAATATAGTTATCATAATAGTTATCGTCCGCTGGTGTGAACACTAATATTGTTATTGTTATAGTTATCATCCGCTGGTTTGAACACTAATATAGTTATCATATAGTTATCGTCCGCTGGTGTGAACACTAATATAGTTATTGTTATAGTTATCATCGCTGGTGTGAACACTAATATAGTTATTGTTATAGTTATCGCCCGCTGGTGTGAACACTAATATAGTTATTGTTATAGTTATCGATCCGCTGGTGTGAACACTAATATAGTTATTGTTATAGTTATCATCCGCTGGTGTGAACACTAATATAGTTATCGTTATAGTTATCGATCCGCTGGTGTGAACACTAATATAGTTATCATTACAGTTATCGATCCGCTGGTGTGAACACTAATATTGTTATTGTTATAGTTATCATCCGCTGGTGTGAACACTAATATAGTTATTGTTATAGTTATCGTCCGCTGGTGTGAACACTAATATAGTTATTGTTATAGTTATATCGTCCGCTGGTGTGAACACTAATATAGTTATTGTTATAGTTATCGTCCGCTGGTGTGAACACTAATATAGATATTGTTATAGTTATCGTCCGCTGGTGTGAACACTAATATAGTTATTGTTATAGTTATCATCCGCTGGTGTGAACACTAATATTGTTATTGTTATAGTTATCATCCGCTGGTGTGAACACTAATATTGTTATTGTATAGTTATCATCCGCTGGTGTGAACACTAATATTGTTATTGTTATAGTTATCGTCCGCTGGTTTGAACACTAATATAGTTATTGTTATAGTTATCATCCGCTGGTGTGAACACTAATATTGTTATTGTTATAGTTATCGTCAGCTGGTGTGAACACTAATATAGTTATTGTATAGTTATCATCCGCTGGTGAACACTAATATAGTTATTGTTATAGTTATCATCCGCTGGTGTGAACACTAATATAGTTATTGTTATAGTTATCGTCCGCTGGTGTGAACACTAATATTGTTATTGTTATAGTTATCATCCGCTGGTGTGAACACTAATATAGTTATTGTTATAGTTATCATCCGCTGGTGTGAACACTAATATAGTTATTGTTATAGTTATCATCCGCTGGTGTGAACACTAATATAGTTATTGTTATAGTTATCATCCGCTGGTTTGAACACTAATATAGTTATCATATAGTTATCGCCCGCTGGTGTGAACACTAATATAGTTATTGTTATAGTTATCGTCGCTGGTGTGAACACTAATATAGTTATCGTTATAGTTATCATCCGCTGGTGTGAACACTAATATAGTTATCATTATAGTTATCATCCGCTGGTGTGAACACTAATATAGTTATCGTTATAGTTATCATCTGCTGGTGTGAACACTAATATAGTTATTGTTATAGTTATCGATCCCGCTGGTGTGAACACTAATATAGTTATTGTTATAGTTATCGTCCGCTGGTGTGAACACTAATATAGTTATCATTATAGTTATCGTCCGCTGGTGTGAACACTAATATAGTTATCGTTATAGTTATCGTCGCTGGTGTGAACACTAATATAGTTATCGTTATAGTTATCGATCGCTGGTGTGAACACTAATATAGTTATTGTTATAGTTATCGTCCGCTGGTGTGAACACTAATATAGTTATCATATAGTTATCGTCCGCTGGTGTGAACACTAATATAGTTATTGTTATAGTTATCATCCGCTGGTGTGAACACTAATATAGTTATCATAATAGTTATCGCCCGCTGGTGTGAACACTAATATAGTTATTGTTATAGTTATCGTCCGCTGGTTTGAACACTAATATAGTTATTGTTATAGTTATCGATCCGCTGGTGTGAACACTAATATAGTTATTGTTATAGTTATCATCCGCTGGTGTGAACACTAATATAGTTATTGTTATAGTTATCTCCGCTGGTGTGAACACTAATATAGTTATTGTTATAGTCCGCTGGTGTGAACACTAATATAGTTATTGTTATAGTTATCGTCCGCTGGTGTGAACACTAATATAGATATCGTTATAGTTATCATCCGCTGGTGTGAACACTAATATAGTTATCATTACAGTTATCGATCGCTGGTGTGAACACTAATATAGTTATTGTTATAGTTATCATCCGCTGGTGTGAACACTAATATAGTTATTGTTATAGTTATCGTCCGCTGGTGTGAACACTAATATAGTTATTGTTATAGTTATCATCCGCTGGTGTGAACACTAATATAGTTATTGTTATAGTTATCCGCTGGTGTGAACACTAATATAGTTATCGTTATAGTTATCGTCCGCTGGTGTGAACACTAATATAGTTATTGTTATAGTTATCGTCCGCTGGTGTGAACACTAATATAGTTATCATTACAGTTATCGTCCGCTGGTGTGAACACTAATATAGATATGTTATAGTTATCATCCGCTGGTGTGAACACTAATATAGTTATTGTTATAGTTATCATCCGCTGGTGTGAACACTAATATAGTTATTGTTATAGTTATCATCCGCTGGTGTGAACACTAATATAGTTATTGTTATAGTTATCATCCGCTGGTGTGAACACTAATATAGTTATCGTTTATAGTTATCATCCGCTGGTGTGAACACTAATATTGTTATTGTATAGTTATCATCCGCTGGTGTGAACACTAATATAGTTATTGTTATAGTTATCATTTGCTGGTGTGAACACTAATATAGTTATCGTTATAGTTATCGTCCGCTGGTGTGAACACTAATATAGTTATCATTACAGTTATCATCCGCTGGTGTGAACACTAATATAGTTATCGTTATAGTTATCGTCCGCTGGTGTGAACACTAATATAGTTATCGTTATAGTTATCATCCGCTGGTGTGAACACTAATATAGTTATCATTATAGTTATCATCCGCTGGTGTGAACACTAATATAGTTATCGTTACAGTTATCGATCCGCTGGTGTGAACACTAATATAGTTATTGTTATAGTTATCGCTGGTGTGAACACTAATATAGTTATTGTTATAGTTATCGTCCGCTGGTGTGAACACTAATATAGTTATTGTTATAGTTATCGTCCGCTGGTGTGAACACTAATATAGTTATCATATAGTTATCGTCCGCTGGTGTGAACACTAATATAGTTATTGTTATAGTTATCGTCCGCTGGTGTGAACACTAATATAGTTATTATAGTTATCGATCCGCTGGTGTGAACACTAATATAGTTATTGTTATAGTTATCGCCCGCTGGTGTGAACACTAATATAGTTATTGTTATAGTTATCGATCCGCTGGTGTGAACACTAATATAGTTATTGTTATAGTTATCGTCCGCTGGTGTGAACACTAATATAGTTATTGTTATAGTTATCATCCGCTGGTGTGAACACTAATATAGTTATTGTTATAGTTATCGTCCGCTGGTGTGAACACTAATATAGTTATCATTATAGTTATCGTCCGCTGGTGTGAACACTAATATAGTTATTGTTATAGTTATCATCCGCTGGTGTGAACACTAATATAGTTATTGTTATAGTTATCGTCCGCTGGTGTGAACACTAATATAGTTATTGTTATAGTTATCGATCCGCTGGTGTGAACACTAATATAGTTATTGTTATAGTTATCATCCGCTGGTGTGAACACTAATATAGTTATCGTTATAGTTATCATCCGCTGGTGTGAACACTAATATAGTTATTGTTATAGTTATCATCCGCTGGTGTGAACACTAATATTGTTATTGTTATAGTTATCATCCGCTGGTGTGAACACTAATATTGTTATTGTATAGTTATCATCCGCTGGTGTGAACACTAATATAGTTATTGTTATAGTTATCATCCGCTGGTGTGAACACTAATATAGTTATTGTTATAGTTATCATCCGCTGGTGTGAACACTAATATAGTTATTGTTATAGTTATCATCCGCTGGTGTGAACACTAATATAGTTATCGTTATAGTTATCGTCCGCTGGTGTGAACACTAATATAGTTATCATTACAGTTATCGTCCGCTGGTGTGAACACTAATATAGTTATTGTTATAGTTATCATCCGCTGGTGTGAACACTAATATAGTTATTGTTATAGTTATCGTCCGCTGGTGTGAACACTAATATAGTTATTGTTATAGTTATCATCCGCTGGTGTGAACACTAATATAGTTATTGTTATAGTTATCATCCGCTGGTGTGAACACTAATATAGTTATCGTTATAGTTATCGCCCGCTGGTGTGAACACTAATATAGTTATTGTTATAGTTATCATCCGCTGGTGTGAACACTAATATAGTTATTGTTATAGTTATCATCCGCTGGTGTGAACACTAATATAGTTATTGTTATAGTTATCATCCGCTGGTGTGAACACTAATATAGTTATTGTTATAGTTATCATCCGCTGGTGTGAACACTAATATAGTTATATCGTTATAGTTATCGATCCGCTGGTGTGAACACTAATATAGTTATTGTTATAGTTATCGTCCGCTGGTGTGAACACTAATATAGTTATTGTTATAGTTATCATCCGCTGGTGTGAACACTAATATTGTTATTGTATAGTTATCATCCGCTGGTGTGAACACTAATATTGTTATTGTTATAGTTATCATCCGCTGGTGTGAACACTAATATAGTTATTGTTATAGTTATCATCCGCTGGTGTGAACACTAATATAGTTATTGTTATAGTTATCGTCCGCTGGTGTGAACACTAATATAGTTATTGTTATAGTTATCATCCGCTGGTGTGAACACTAATATTGTTATTGTTATAGTTATCATCCGCTGGTGTGAACACTAATATAGTTATTATTATAGTTATCATCCGCTGGTGTGAACACTAATATAGTTATTGTTATAGTTATCATCCGCTGGTGTGAACACTAATATTGTTATTGTTATAGTTATCATCCGCTGGTGTGAACACTAATATAGTTATTGTTATAGTTATCATCCGCTGGTGTGAACACTAATATTGTTATTGTTATAGTTATCATCCGCTGGTGTGAACACTAATATAGTTATTGTTATAGTTATCATCCGCTGGTGTGAACACTAATATTGTTATTGTTATAGTTATCATCCGCTGGTGTGAACACTAATATAGTTATTGTTATAGTTATCGTCCGCTGGTGTGAACACTAATATTGTTATTGTTATAGTTATCATCCGCTGGTGTGAACACTAATATTGTTATTGTTATAGTTATCATCCGCTGGTGTGAACACTAATATTGTTATTGTTATAGTTATCATCCGCTGGTGTGAACACTAATATTGTTATTGTTATAGTTATCATCCGCTGGTGTGAACACTAATATTGTTATTGTTATAGTTATCATCCGCTGGTGTGAACACTAATATAGTTATTGTTATAGTTATCATCCGCTGGTGTGAACACTAATATAGTTATTGTTATAGTTATCGTCCGCTGGTGTGAACACTAATATTGTTATTGTATAGTTATCATCCGCTGGTGTGAACACTAATATTGTTATTGTTATAGTTATCATCCGCTGGTGTGAACACTAATATTGTTATTGTTATAGTTATCATCCGCTGGTGTGAACACTAATATTGTTATTGTTATAGTTATCGTCGCTGGTGTGAACACTAATATTGTTATTGTTATAGTTATCATCCGCTGGTGTGAACACTAATATAGTTATTGTTATAGTTATCATCCGCTGGTGTGAACACTAATATAGTTATTGTTATAGTTATCATCCGCTGGTGAACACTAATAGTTATTGTTATAGTTATCATCCGCTGGTGTGAACACTAATATTGTTATTGTTATAGTTATCATCCGCTGGTGTGAACACTAATATTGTTATTGTTATAGTTATCATCCGCTGGTGTGAACACTAATATTGTTATTGTTATAGTTATCATCCGCTGGTGTGAACACTAATATAGTTATCATTATAGTTATCGTCCGCTGGTGTGAACACTAATATTGTTATTGTTATAGTTATCATCCGCTGGTGTGAACACTAATATAGTTATTGTTATAGTTATCATCCGCTGGTGTGAACACTAATATAGTTATTGTTATAGTTATCATCCGCTGGTGTGAACACTAATATTGTTATTGTTATAGTTATCGTCCGCTGGTGTGAACACTAATATTGTTATTGTTATAGTTATCATCGCTGGTGTGAACACTAATATTGTTATTGTTATAGTTATCATCCGCTGGTGTGAACACTAATATTGTTATTGTTATAGTTATCATCCGCTGGTGTGAACACTAATATTGTTATTGTTATAGTTATCATCCGCTGGTTTGAACACTAATATTGTTATTGTTATAGTTATCATCCGCTGGTGTGAACACTAATATTGTTATTGTTATAGTTATCATCCGCTGGTGTGAACACTAATATTGTTATTGTTATAGTTATCATCCGCTGGTGTGAACACTAATATTGTTATTGTTATAGTTATCATCCGCTGGTGTGAACACTAATATTGTTATTGTTATAGTTATCATCCGCTGGTTTGAACACTAATATTGTTATTGTTATAGTTATCATCCGCTGGTGTGAACACTAATATTGTTATTGTTATAGTTATCATCCGCTGGTGTGAACACTAATATTGTTATTGTTATAGTTATCATCCGCTGGTGTGAACACTAATATTGTTATTGTTATAGTTATCATCCGCTGGTGTGAACACTAATATTGTTATTGTTATAGTTATCATCCGCTGGTGTGAACACTAATATTGTTATTGTTATAGTTATCATCCGCTGGTGTGAACACTAATATTGTTATTGTTATAGTTATCGTCCGCTGGTGTGAACACTAATATTGTTATTGTTATAGTTATCGTCCGCTGGTGTGAACACTAATATTGTTATTGTTATAGTTATCTCCGCTGGTGTGAACACTAATATAGTTATTGTTATAGTTATCATCCGCTGGTGTGAACACTAATATAGTTATTGTTATAGTTATCGCCCGCTGGTGTGAACACTAATATAGTTATTGTTATAGTTATCGATCGCTGGTGTGAACACTAATATTGTTATTGTTATAGTTATCATCCGCTGGTGTGAACACTAATATAGTTATTGTTATAGTTATCGTCCGCTGGTGTGAACACTAATATAGTTATATCGTTATAGTTATCATCCGCTGGTTTGAACACTAATATAGTTATCATTATAGTTATCGTCCGCTGGTGTGAACACTAATATTGTTATTGTTATAGTTATCATCCGCTGGTTTGAACACTAATATAGTTATTGTTATAGTTATCATCCGCTGGTGTGAACACTAATATAGTTATTGTTATAGTTATCATCCGCTGGTGTGAACACTAATATAGTTATTGTTATAGTTATCGTCCGCTGGTGTGAACACTAATATAGTTATTGTTATAGTTATCATCCGCTGGTGTGAACACTAATATAGTTATTGTTATAGTTATCATCCGCTGGTGTGAACACTAATATTGTTATTGTTATAGTTATCATCCGCTGGTGTGAACACTAATATTGTTATTGTATAGTTATCATCCGCTGGTGTGAACACTAATATTGTTATTGTTATAGTTATCATCCGCTGGTGTGAACACTAATATAGTTATTGTTATAGTTATCATCCGCTGGTTTGAACACTAATATTGTTATTGTATATAGTTATCATCCGCTGGTGTGAACACTAATATTGTTATTGTTATAGTTATCATCCGCTGGTGTGAACACTAATATTGTTATTGTTATAGTTATAAATCCGCTGGTTTGAACACTAATATGTTATTATTATAGTTATCATCCGCTGGTTTGAACACTAATATTGTTATTGTTATAGTTATCATCCGCTGGTGTGAACACTAATATTGTTATTGTTATAGTTATCATCCGCTGGTTTGAACACTAATATTGTTATTGTTATAGTTATCATCCGCTGGTTTGAACACTAATATTGTTATTGTATATAGTTATCATCCGCTGGTTTGAACACTAATATTGTTATTGTTATAGTTATCATCCGCTGGTGTGAACACTAATATTGTTATTGTTATAGTTATCATCCGCTGGTTTGAACACTAATATTGTTATTGTTATAGTTATCATCCGCTGGTTTGAACACTAATATTGTTATTGTTATAGTTATCGTCCGCTGGTTTGAACACTAATATTGTTATTGTTATAGTTATCATCCGCTGGTTTGAACACTAATATTGTTATTGTATAGTTATCATCCGCTGGTTTGAACACTAATATTGTTATTGTTATAGTTATCATCCGCTGGTGTGAACACTAATATTGTTATTGTATAGTTATCATCCGCTGGTGTGAACACTAATATTGTTATTGTTATAGTTATCATCCGCTGGTGTGAACACTAATATAGTTATTGTTATAGTTATCATCCGCTGGTTTGAACACTTCAACAGATTTCAATACAGAAACATCCGCTAGAAGGACAAACCAATAGTGAACTGTGTGGTGTTCAGATCGATGTCTTTGAATCCTAATGGTTTCAGCGCCGAACGCTGGTGTAGCCACATTCCCAGAGACTAGCCTCAAAACCCAACCAGCTGAAAGACACAACATCATCAAGCATTATCATTATCATCATCATCACTGATCATAATTACTAAGTTTATCACAGTAAATCCACTCGGATCATAATCACTGATCACAGTTATCATCACTGATCACAATCATCATCACTGTACAATCATCACTAATATAGTTATCACAAGTTATCATCAGCTGGGTGTGATCAATGTTATTTATCACTGTATAGTTATATCACTGGTGCTGAACACTAATCATTATCACTCGATCACAGTTATTATTTATAGTTATCATCACTGGTGCTTAGACACTAATATCATCACTGTTATAGTTATCACTGGATTTGAACACTAATGTTATTATTATCACTAGTTATCACAGTTAACATCACTGGATCACACTAATCATCTACCTGGATCACAAGTTATCATCAGCAGTAACCACTGGTTTGATCACAATAGTTATCGCACCGCATGGTTTGAACACTAATGTTGTTATTGTTATCATCACTGGATCACAATCATCTAATACTGTTATTATTGTATAGTTATCATCAGCTGGTTTGTGAACACAATCATTGTTATCACTGATCACAGTTATCATCCGCTGGTTTAGAATCACTAATGTTGTTGTTATTATTATAGTTATCATCCGCTGGTTTGAACACTAATCATCATTGTTATAGTTATCATCACTGGTGCATAAACACTAATATTGTTATTATTTATAGTTATAGTCCTTAGTGCCCAGGTAACCACTAAGATCACAAAAGCTGATCAATATCATCCTTCTGGACTGATCACAATCATCATCACTGATCACAATCAAACTGGCACACACTGATCACAATGGTATCGTCACTGCATCACAATCATTGTATCAATGGCCTCATAATGTGATCATCCGCTGGTTTGAACCACTTAGATCACAGATCATCATCACTGGATCACTAATCATCATCACTGCATCACAATCATCATCATTTTTTTGGTTTGATCACAATCAATCACTGCATCACAATCATCATCACTGGTTTGATCACAATAGCGTGTGTTTTGTGTGTGTGTGTGTGTGTGTGTGTGTGTGTGTGTGTGTGTGTGGCATCATCAGCGTTGTGGATCATAGTTATCATGAAAGCACTGGATCACAATCATCATCCAAAATTGCATCACAATCATCATCACTGGATCACAATCATCACTGCATCACAATCATCATCACTGGATGTTACAACTAATCATCACTTGGATCACACTCAACATCACTGATCACAAATCATCGCCACTGATCACACCACTGGATCACAATCATCATCAGCTGGATCACAATCATTGTTACTGTGAACATCAGAAAACAATCATCATCACTGGTGTGATCAGCAATCATCACTGCATCACAATCAGTTATCATCACTGGTTTGCATCACAATCATTGCCACTGATCACAGTTATCATCCGCTGGATCACAATCATCATCACTGGATCTTTTGACAATCATCCGCTGGATCACAATCATCAATACCGGATCACAATCATCACTCATCACACTAATCTGCAATCATTGTTATAGGTGTTTTATCACGCTGCTTTGGTGTGACTTTTCACTAATGTTCCATCATCACTGGTTATCAGATCATCATCACTGGATCACAATCATCATCACTGTATCACAATCATCATCACTGAATTGAACACTAATCATCATCACTAGTTATCATCCGCTGGTTTGAACTAACTGGTTACACTTGTTATTGTTATCACAATCATCATCACTGGATCACAATCATCATCACTGATCACAGATCATCATCACTGCCAGACACAATCATCATCACTGGATCACAATCATCAAATCCAGGATCACAATCATCAGCTGTAATTCAACGAAGTTTCATCATCACTGCATCACAATCATAGTTACTAGATCACAATCATCATCACTGTGTGGTGAACACAATCATCATCACTGGATCACAGAATCATCATCAGCGCGAACCGGATCACAATCATCACACCGAGATCACAGGAAAATCACTGCAATCCACACAGCAACCACAGATCACAAACACTTCATCATCACCGATCACAATCATCATCACTGGATCACAATCATCATCACTGATCACAATCATCACTGGATCACAATCATCATCACTGGATCACAATCATCATCACTGGATCACAATCATCATCACTGGATCACAATCATCATCACTGGATCACAATCATCATCACTGATCACAATCATCACCACTGATCACAATCATCACCACTGATCACAATCATCTTCACTGGATCACAATCATCATCACTGGATCACACTCATCATCACTGGATCACAATCATCACTGATCACAATCATCATCACTGATCACAATCATCATCACTCACAATCATCATCACTGGATCACAATCATCATCACTGGATCACAATCATCATCACTGGATCACAATCATCATCACTGGATCACAATCATCATCACTGGATCACAATCATCATCACTGGATCACAATCATCATCACTGGATCACAATCATCATCACTGGATCACAATCATCATCACTGGATCACAATCATCATCACTGGATCACAATCATCATCACTGGATCACAATCATCATCACTGCATCACAATCATCATCACTGGATCACAATCACTGCATCACAATCATCATCACTGGATCACAATCATCATCACTGGATCACAATCATCATCACTGGATCACAATCATCATCACTGGATCACAATCATCATCACTGATCACAATCATCTTCACTGGATCACAATCATCATCACTGGATCACACTCATCATCACTGGATCACAATCATCATCACTGGATCACAATCATCACTGGATCACAATCATCATCACTGGATCACAATCATCATCACTGGATCACAATCATCATCACTGGATCACAATCATCATCACTGGATCACAATCATCACTGGATCACAATCATCATCACTGGATCACAATCATCATCACTGGATCACAATCATCATCACTGGATCACAATCATCACTGGATCACAATCATCATCACTGATCACAATCATCATCACTGATCACAATCATCATCACTGGATCACAATCATCATCACTGGATCACAATCATCATCACTGGATCACAATCATCACTGGATCACAATCATCACCACTGGATCACAATCATCATCACTGGATCACAATCATCATCACTGGATCACAATCATCATCACTGGATCACAATCATCATCACTGGATCACAATCATCACTGATCACAATCATCACCACTGATCACAATCATCACTGCATCACAATCATCATCACTGGATCACAATCATCATCACTGGATCACAATCATCACCAC